>VWZO01011167.1:443513-472329 GCA_013396975.1 Bucco capensis | reverse complement strand
TTTCTCTTTTCTCTTTTCTCTTTTCTCTTTTCTCTTTTCTCTTTTCTCTTTTCTCTTTTCTCTTTTTTTTTCTTTTTCTCTTTTTCTCTTTTTCTTTCTCTTTTCTCTTTTCTCTTTTCTCTTTTTTTTTTCTTTTTCTCTTTTTCTTTCTCTTTTTCTCTTTTTCTCTTTTGCTTTCCTGGACAGATTCTCTTCTTTTATTACGATGCAGCATTTGGGGCAGACTTCTTTCTCTGTTGTCAGGATTTACCATTTAATCCCAGAAACACTGAGATACACTTAGTAGCAAAGGATGTGGTTTCTGGGGGAAAATATCTGTTTAAAAATGAAATGAGTTTTAAGGTAATCATAATGCTATTCGTGGTAATTTTCCATCTAATTTCAAATGCAAGTGTTTGCCCTAAATGTAGTTCTTTTCACTCCTAAAAGGTAAAACAAATCTCTCCAAAATATGGAAATGTATGCATAGATGTCTGCACAGTCAGATTCCTAAAAAGATGTTAACAATCTAAAAATCATCGAATCATCGTTTTGTAAAGATATTGCACTGGTAAAGTTTACTGCTTTCCCTTGTTTGCATGATTTACTTACTACATTGAACTTCTTGGCTTACATAATGAAAGTCTCAATAGTTGCCTTTTTTCCCTCACAGCTGTATTTACTTCCAAGTTCTTGAGAGTGTGATAGTTGGCAACCATAAAATTAACTGCTATATGCTGTATTGTCAGGCTGTGCATTAATTGCATTTACTATGCAACTTTGACAACTCTACTCCCATTCTGCTCACTTGCTTACTCCCTGCAGGACAGTTTAGGATACCCTACAGCTTTTCAAACAGTTGACAGCATGTCACAAACATCCAGAAGAGATGCAGTAAAAGCTGCAAGTTTAAGGTTTGGCATATCTCAAGGACTTCTGGAACAAGATAGGGTCACTTAATCCCATCAGGAAGCTGGGCATGTCACTTGCTAAAGGGCCATTTTTACACCTAGAAAGCTTTAGAACTTTGAGAAAACAGTTGCTGCTGATGCTAGCTGGGCTCCCTTAGCACTTACAACATTTACAGTGTTGGTTTTCCCCAAGACTATAATTTGGAAGATACTGATGCTTCAGTTAACACAGTCTGCTGCAAACAAGGCAATCTTGAGTAGATGTCAGGCTGAGTCAAAGCCTAACTTGAAGTTTTATCACACGTCAACTAACTCTGAACCCTAGTGCAGGCCAGATGGCTGTGGCAGGGAAGGAAAGATATGGGTTAGGGCTGAGCTATCAAATCATTCACCCCTGCCCAAAGGGTCTGTCCCAGTGGTTTCCGTCCTTCCAGAGGATCTCCCCGGACCTCATCTGAGACAATTCAGCTCCCTCACCTGGCAGATAATGATTCTTTCTTTACTGTTTTGCTCAGGATTCCTTTTCTGCCACCTTAGCAAATGGGATCAGCTGTGGAGGAGTCCAAGTTGTGCCAAAGCAAGTGCAAAGAGGGGCGTGGGGGAAAAGGTGCTGAACAAGTTGCTAGATCAGCTCAAGCCGTGACATGCACCTTTGCCCTCATGCCTGCTTTCATTATAACATAACATTAAGGGTGCTGACAAAGGAGCTCTGGCAAGTCTTGCTGTTGTAGTTGGAGGAAACATCACACCAAAACATGGCTGCTCTGCCAGGAGATGCTGCCTGCACAACAAGCAAAGGAACAGCGTGGTGCCGATGCCTCAGCTGCTTCTGTATAAAACTAAGTCTCTGGTGAAGGTGGGTTTAAGGTTTTGAACTTTGCACTTCTGAAGTGGCTGAGGCAACCCCATATGTTCCCTGCCATCAGCCCTGCAAAGCAGAGGTCAAAACTTGCAGCAGAGAGGTGGAAAGAGCAGGTGGAGTTAGTGATCTCTTAAGCAAGATGAGAGCTACTCAAACACTGGCCTGCAACAAGAAGGGTTGTATAAACCATACCGAGATTGTCAGAAAACTTCCTTCTCTAGGCAGGGCTTCAATTACAGTCTTACTAAGTCACGAGACATCAGCTTTGCAAATCACATTCTGAGGTATTTAAAAGACTGTTTTTCAGTTTCTCATTGATATAAAGAATACTTTTCCCCTCTTCCTTTTCTCTTTCTGGGGCCTTTGCAGTTCAGCTCTTTACACTGAACGGGTCGAGCTTTCTGAAGGGAAGAATCTGAAAACAAGTCTCAAAATATTTAAAACTCTCTGCCCTAAAAAAGTGTGAAGCAGATCATCTGTAAACTCTGCTGTCAAAAAAAACACCAAAAAGCATTAGTGTGTAACAGGGTATCCAGGCTTTACTGACACCAATTGTTCTCACCCTCTAAACCAAATCTCCTTAAAATCATTCTGCCAGTGTGATAATGTTCTGCTTTAGTCCATTGAACTCTGTAAATATCTACCGTGGAGGCAGATGTAAGCAACAGGTACACAGGACTCAAAAGTTTTGAAAAGATTCTAGAAGAGAATAAAATATAGAATTAATTTTTGAAGGGAAATGAAAAGTTTCTTCAGTATAAGGATAAACAGAGCTTTACATGGCAGAGTAATAACTCATATATAATTAAATGATGTAGGATTTTTAATTAAAATGTGGTGACGCCTTTCATTTCTGTGATACAGAGTATTGTAAACAAACTCTGTGCATGTCCAAAGGTGCAGATGACTTTGTGAATTGCCTTCTTCCACATCTTCATGCTTTTATTCAATGGCCTTTTATTGTTACATGATAGTTTTGTTTGGGAAGCTGTGGAGTGGTCACAAGAAGTGAAGTGCTCTGGAAGGTTCAATATCTGGTCCTTCTCTGGCTCTTCTATTCCTCTGGATGGTCCTTGTATAGGATAATGTACATTGAGGACTGCTTTGCCTCTTTAGCGGCAAGTTCATGGCTTAGCTTTGGTGTTACTGCAATTGTAGCCCAGCATCTCTCCACTCAGCTTTGGTACCCCTAAGGGGTATGAGAGAGTTCTTGCAGGGCTAGGCAGGAATTTGCTCTTCTTTGGTGATGATGAAACACATGATAGAGATTGTGATTGCTTGGGTTACAAACTCATTCCAGCATAATAATATAGAAACTATTGCTGGGTGCAACCTATATACATGGGGAAAAAGTTTCTAACCTAAGCAATGACAACCATCATCACACTTCCCACAAGTGTCAGGGGGAAACAGATTAAGTAAAATAATATCAGCAAATAAAAATAAATAACATCACTATTCTTAAGGCTTGTTTCTCTTGGAGTTTTATCTTCACGTGAAAAAGTAATGTGTCTGGCTGCTAACGCAAATGCTAGGTGTGACAAACACATCGTGCTTCAAGGGAACAAGCACAATGTCCACCATAAAAACTGATTTGCCAACAAAGGGCAGCAGATGCCTTCCTGAGGAAGATTTATTGATGCTTCAGGAATAAAACTACTCACAACTCTGTGAACATCACTCTGCAAGTGGAGCTGTGGACTCAGCTTTCTCAGATGCATTTCTGACTCTCTAAGGTAGCTTTTTTTGATGCAGCTCTGCCTAGCTCGTAATTTCATACTCTCAAAAGGAGAAAAATAGAGCTGTAATGACCAACTTCAGCTATAGCCAGAAGTCTCAGCCCTTGACTTTTTGAGGTGGCAGCATTACCCTTGATAAAAAGTCTACATGTTCAGGGTCTACAAATACTTGATCTGGCACAGGACTGTGTGCACACACGCACATGTAAACAAGGAACAGAGGGAAAAATCCAAGAAAAATCAAAGGATTTTGGCACACCATGGCTTGTACATGACAAAAATGTGTGAACAGTACAACAATGCAGCAATAATGTTTTGTAATGTATCCAAATTTCATAACATTGTCATTTTGCTGTTGAATTAAGCTTGCATCCCTTGTTGATTATTATAGCTGCTCTTAGTTTACCATGCCTGACTAATTTTTCAGATAAACATTAAGGGATTAATTCAATTCAGAATTGTATCTTATTAATTATAACCACACTTCAATGTGAAGTGTGTACCTAAATCAAATAAACTCATTTGGCAATCTGTATCTCACCGCATATGAATTTATCTGATGTAAAAGTATTTCTTGGATCTCGACAGAGCTGTTAGAGAACAACTGTGGAGGACTAGACTTGTGCCTAGTGCTATTCACCAGGCGTTACATACTGATGGCTTCACAGAGAACAAACGTGGGATACGTGACCCACTCCTGCATGAGTCGAGGCCTGGACTTTGCAGCTCAAGCAGCAGCAGCATGGATGGAGTGCTTGTAATCCCGTCAGGATTCATGACTTGGAGGGGAAGAAAACAACCAGTGTGGATTTTGCCATTTTTGGGAGTGAAATGTGGTGGGCTCTCGCTGTAGGGGATGTAACTCCCATGTCGTGCCCTGCCGCTGTGCCGGGCCGGGCTCTGCCGGTGCGTGAGCAGCCTCCCGCGGGGCACATCCCCTCCGGACACGCACACCACGGCCCGCGGGGATCTCGGGCGACTGCTGAGCGGGAAGGTGTGTGTGTCGCGGCGCTGTGCGGGGTGCGGTGCCACGACGGTCGCGCAGGATGGATGCCCTCGGCTGCGAAACACACGGTGGGGTGGCGAAATTAACGTGGGGCCTGATGTCGGTGACTTTAGTGACACCGACTCAGGCATGGACGCCTGGTCCCGCAAAGCTTCCACCCTGGCGTGGCTGTAGGAAGCGTCTCTGGGATGTTTCTTCGCGTTAGTTTTGGTTTTTGTGGAGTCTTCGTTTGTTTGTTTATTTGCTTGTTTGCTTAGCACATCGTGGGCGTGTTGTGAGCCGAGCTGAGTGATTATGTACTTTTTGCTTTCTGTGAGGCATTTTTAGTTGACTGCATGCTGTTCAGACGGAGACAGGCTGGAGAGCGACAGCGGGATCGTCGTTCGTGGCCGGTGCAGGGACAGCGCTACCTAAACACAGCCACGCCGGGGACCGGCGCGTTTTGGCTTGGCAGTGAGGAACGAAGTTTGTCCGGTTTGACTCTGGCTGTTCCGGCAGCGTGGCATGAAGTCGCTCGCAGTCGGGAGGTATTTTCTGCCAGCAGAGCCAAAACACCTGGCGAGCCCTTTGGGGCAGATAATGAAGAATAGTAGTATTTTATTATACAAACCTTTCCAAAACTAGTGCACTACTTGCCCACCAAACTGGACGTGCCGCATAACAACCACCGGCTGCGGGAGGCGGCTGTAAGAGATGGCAGCACAACTCCAGCAGGAGGCATTCGCAAACCTCACTTGGACAAGCCGCAGAGAGACGGAACGACGAAACAGAGGGCGGCTGAGTGCCCCAGTGCCCCCGTCTCGGCGGGGCCGGGAATGTGTGTGGGGGTGTGAGGCCGCAGCGCCGCCGACATGCGAGGGGCGAATTCCTCAATGGCGCTGGCCACGCCCCCACCACGCGGGGAGGGGCTGGCGGGGCAGTAGGCCACGCCCACTGCACGCACGTGTGGCAGCCCACACCACCCCTTCCCCGCGGGCTGGCCACGCCTTGCGGTAGACGATTGGCTATCCGGACCGTGGAGGGCGGGAAGAGGGCGGAACGATCCTCGCCGCGCGGTGCTGTGCTATGCCGGGTGGGCTCCACCCACGTGCGGCGGCGCGGCGCGAGCGAGCGCTTAGTCGGCTGGTCGGTGGGGCTAGCACACATCCCGCACGTAGCTAGCGTATCCATCAGCCGCGGGGCCGTTGCCGCCTCGGCCCATACAGAGGGCAGGAACTGTCGTTCGCGGGTCCTGCATCGCCCAAGGGGTCCCGCACCCTGTTTGGCGGGCGGCGGCAGCGGCAGCGGCAGTGGCAGCGGCAGTAGCAGCGCGGGGCTCCAGTAGCACCGTCGTTCCCTCAGCGCCGGGCCGCGGTGCGCAGCCTATCCTAGCCTATCCCAGCCCAGCCCGCTTCAGCGAAACTTCTACCTCGTTTCTCCTGGCCCCGCGCCGCGGCGGAGCCCCTGCCCGGCTCGGCCTGGCGCCGGCGGCGGCTCGGCGGGCATCACCTCCCTACGCGGGCGCCGGCAGGGCAAGAGTGCGTCCGTCCCCGCCGCGCCATGCCGCTGGGGCACATCATGAGGCTCGACCTGGAGAGAATTGCACTGGAGTACGTTGTGCCCTGCTTGCACGACATCGGTTTCTGCTACCTGGACAACTTCCTGGGGGAGGTTGTGGGGGACTGCGTGCTGGAGCGGGTGAAGCGGATGCACCGCGACGGGGAGCTGGCCGACGGGCAGCTGGCCGGTCCGAGCCGCGGCGTCGCCAAGCGGCACCTCCGCGGCGACCAGATCAAGTGGATCGGGGGCACGGAGGAGGGCTGCGAGGCCATCAACTTCCTCCTCACGCTGATAGACCGGCTGGTGATGTACTGTGGAAGCCGGCTCGGCAAGTACTACGTGAAGGAGCGATCCAAGGTAAGGGGCCGCGGGGCCCCGGCGCGCCTGGCCCCCAGTGTCGGCTCCCGGCCGGACCGACCTGACTTGCAGCTGTCGGTGGGACCCGGCGGAAAGTTTCCACGGACTCCCCTCGCTGGAGTCGCATCTTGGCAGTGCACGCGTGCCTGTGGCTCAGGCAGTCCTGCTGGCCTGTCCCCGCAGCCCAGCCCCGGGTGGCGGAGGCGCCGTGCTCCGGCCGCTGGCAGCCGCTCGCCAGCTCTTGCCGGCGAGGGCCGGGTGCGGGGGGTCTGGGTGAAAACGCGGCCCCGGGGCTGCCCGTTGCGTGTCCCTCGCCCCGCCGGTGCCGGTAGCCGCTCACCGCGGTGCTCTCTGCTGCGTCTTCACCGGGCCCCTTGGATGCCGGACCGTAGCCGGACCCTTGCTTGTACCCCTATGTGCCACTGAGGGTCACTTCTCAGCCGTCCCAGGACATGCTAGCAGCACTCCACTTCCCAGCAATGGGGCCAGAGAACGTACTCCGCCAAAAAAGCCTATCCTTGACCTTGACTTTCCTTTGAAGGGTTGTTTCAGGTGGAGGGAAAAGCTCTACCCCTTACTTGCGCACGTACGCGGCTCGGAACCCATTATTTGGTTGGTTGTGCCCATTTGATAGTGTTATCCAAAGTAGTTTCGATGGTCCAAGTCATGCCAGCGTCCTGTAGCTGGAGGGGTAGGTTATCGTTACAGCACTGTGTGTGTGGCACAAAATAAGGGATGCTCAGTTGAGCACAGCAATTTTTTTCTAATTTTTTTTTTTAAGAGGAGAGTTGTTTTTTCTAGGCTTTCGTCTTCTGAATTGGAGAGGAGACTTACATTACTGGACACTTTTATTATAGGTTTCTTTCCTAGTGAAGTTTATTTGCATCTGCAATGTCATTACTTCAGTTTGGGATAACTTGAGTTTCCTTGTCTGTTTTGCCGAGGCAAAGTGGGCTTGGAACTAAGTTTGCTTCATTGTCCCGAATGCTGAAAGTGTCCCCATTTCTGTATTTCTGACTTGAATTCTGTAATAGATAGCACATTTTCAAAACATTCAGGTATTTTAAAGATATACTAGAAACAGAAATGATGATACTTTTTAACAAATGACAAAGGTGAAATGTTAGGTCTGAAAATTTGGTCCTAACTTGCACCGAACTAAGGGGATAGTGAGTGGTTCTGAGACTTTTTTTCCACACAGAAACCAAAGAAAACAGCATGATGATTTTTACCAGTTGATTGGGAACACCCTAAAACCTGTGTACGCACCCCTGCCCTTGCTCCCTCCCCTCACAAACTTCCACACAGTGGTGGGTGGGAATAAGAAAAGGTTGAAACATTGCTCCTGTTAGCGTCAATGAACTACTAATCATCAATTCAGTTAAAGCTTGGGTATATATAGTTTCAAATGTCCATAGCCTGGATTTCACTTATTCCTGATGGGAGTGTGGTGTTAGGAGGTATAAATAACCATTCTGCTTTGGCATGACTTTAAGGTCATCCTAGTTCTTCCTCTGAGTAAGTGTGTTTACCTTATTACTGCTGAAAGCGTGTTGCTGCATTGCTGGCTACCTGGAGTTGGGGTGGGAAACAGGGGCTTACATTAAAGTTGGACTGGAGTGAAAGGAGGTTGTCCAGCATTTTTACAAGTTATTTGGAGAAAAAGAGTCAACTGGATGTGTGAAGGCTGTTGGCACTGGTTGGGGAGAAGGGTCTTTGAGGAGTGACCTTGGGTTGTAGAGACAATTTTAAAACCGAATTGTGGTGTTCTTGCAGTCTTGTACTTTTGCACAAATAGTAATAACAGACAGGACAGACCTTATTTTATGTATAGATACCAAGCTGCTATAAGGAGAGACTTTTGGCCTTTGCGCTTTAGTATGGAAGATGTCAAACTCCAGAGAGTGCATGGAAGTGCTACACAAGAGTCAAAGACTGAAAGGGACTCAGTACCATTTGTAAAAATAAATGTGAAAGAATTTCTATCAGCAATTAATAGTAACCAAGCTCCTTATTATAATAATAAGTACCATGGATATGAGAGGCCCTGGAGTAGCAGCTGCCATCTTGTAACTGAGATGTGGGATGCGTGCGTTGGGAAGATTATTCCTGCGACTAACCAACTGACTACTACAGTGCATGCAGGTTCCCGTGTCATCTTGAGATATTTCCCTTCTACCATTTAACCTCCTCATTTTGCTTATCTTCTAAAGTCTTCTGAATGCATACACAAAAATCCCAAATTTAAATTAAGTGTATTTTTATTTTATCTGCTAGATTATATACATAAATGGATACCCAGAAAACTTCCACAGCTTAACATCTGGAGGGACATTGGGTGTTTCTGAGCAACTGGACAAGAACTTCTTAGCAGGACATGTGCTATTATAATGTATTGTATTGGGATATAGGTATTAGACGGAGCTAGGAGTCCAGAGCAATTTGTTGTAGCCTTTGGCTACATCCTCATAAGGCACAGTCTGAAAATCACTTGGGGTCTTCTGTGGCCCCCGGTGCGATAACTGTGCCGACAGCAGAGGGAGCATTAAACTCATTACCCACGGTAAAGTGTGGGGAGTGAAACCCATGTTCCTATAATCCTTGTATGGGTAGGATGTGCTCATTAGCCTTCTGGCAGTCATCCTAGGAGAAGGACAACTCTGATTCCAAACCCGGGCAGATGGAGCTTGTTTAGCCCTGTAAGGCCTTCCATCTAAGAGAAGGACACTCTAATAAAACCTCCGTCCTAAGGACTTGACTGCCAGCGTCCAAGCTTGCTAGGCCCTGGCAGATGAACCTTAGGACTAAAGGGTGGGTCCAGCTCTGCGCATGCTGTGTTTCACCTAAAAAAAATCCATTGCGCAGGCTCGAAGGTGCTATCCGCTGTCCTCTTTTTATTAGCGCGCTTGTAAAAGGCACTGGTGAGGAGCGTGGGTGGAGCCCTCCCTGGATCTTCGTTCGCGAAGCCTAGCCATACGTACATGGCCATGGATGTCACGGAAATGAATCTATGTACAAGTCTCATTATTTAGTGTTTTATGGTTTATGGTATGACTTTATTTTTCAGCCTAAGTGTTGGAAGAGGGGGAGAAGTTTGCTTGGTAAATGAATTTCTGTCAGCTCGCTGTCTGCTTAGCATGATGTGCTTCATGTTGGTAAGAAGAAAAGAAAAACTTCTGCTTAATAAAAAAAGCTTTCCTTGTAGCTGTATGAGAGAAATGAGTCAGGTAGGATTTTGCTGTTCCCAACTGAGTTTCAACAGTATTAAGATAAAGATTGTATCAAAGAGAATGGACAGAAGTAAAATTTTACAAGGGTACTGGATGCTCTTTAAGAGCTGTTAGTTGACATTTGAGGACTGATAATGAAATGTCACCTTTCATTTTTGCAAACGGTGATCTAAATCTGTCTTTGGAGTATGTAATATTTTAAAATACTAGCTGACGTGGTTAAAATAACCAGATAAGATTCTTCTAAATGACTTTTCTGTTGACAGACCCAGTGGACTACCTTTAGGCTTCTGCATTCTCCTCAACTGGAGTTTTCATTTGCTAGTAAATTAATAGTAAGGTTCCCCTTCTCTAGTAGGTAAATAGCTAAGGATGTCACTGAGGCATCATTGACCCGGGCTCAGTCTTCTCTTCAGTGTGAGAAGATTCATATCCTTGTACACTGTGACACTCTGGCCAGAGGAAAAAGGGCATTCTAGTTTTGAGGACCTGTCTCCACCCTACTGGAGCTTTGATGCTTGGTGGAGAGAAGCTGGCAGGTGGTTGGGGCTGGGAAGCAAAGCTGCAGCTTTGTCTGTGAGGCCAGGCACATGGAGTGTCTGCAGGTCAGATGATGCTCTGGGGACCATTGGTGAAAGGGTGATGTGCTGCAGCTTCTGAGTCCTCAGATCCTAAAGTCCCTTCTTGAGGTTAATTGGCATTTGCAGGGTCTTGAGGGGGTACCCTGTATAAAAATGTATAATTAAAAGCAACAATATCAAAAAAGCCAGGAAAATACTCCAGAAGAGAAGGTGTTTGCTAAATGTCTCCTTTAAGACATGAGGATTTTTTTTTATTTAGAAGGTACAGATATGCTAGGTGCTGTGAAGTTTGGCATATCCATCCCTTTGGCAGCCTTAGATGGGGAGCCCTGGGCCCTGGAAGTCCCTCCTGTGGGGAGACAGGGGCTGGCAGAAACTGTGTTGACTGGCTGATGTGTGGAAACGTAAAAGCTGGGTTCCCAGCAGGATGCTTGAGTAGCTCATCTACTTCTGAGAGGCTGTGGCTAGCCTGCCTTTCACATTTTGCATCTGCTGGAGAAGGACTACTCTCCCTGTGGTTAGACAGAGTCCAAAAGAGATGCCGTCAGTGCCCTCTGCCCTGGGCTACCTTGGCTGAGTCAGCTCTTGACGTACTGCCAATGGGCTGTGTTGGTCCTTATGGGTGAGGGGTGGAAGGTACTTTGAACTGGTGCGGCTGCACTCTGTGTGTGGACTCTGCACCCTGATCCTGACAGCAGCATGTCCTGCTGTGAGTCACCGATACCCTTTTGAGTGCCATAATGGGTTGAAATCCACTCAAGGGCTGCCTTTGGGGATCTCAAGCTCATCTTGTGCCTGCTGGACACCAGTGAGACCTGCTGGTTAGAAAATAAGAAGTTATAATCCTAAGTGCTAACTTGTGTTGAACGAAGCCTATGACTGATGGTTTTAACTCAGAACCCAGCTGTTCACATTCAGTGTCAAGTATAGGGCCTGAAGTTAAAAAAATATGTTTTCAGTATGCAGTTAGTTAATTTAGAAGTCCCTGTGGGATGTGAACCCTCTTGCTTCAAAATCACTGTGGGCCTTTCACTTTTTTTATGGAATATTTTCTTCATCCTTTGCTTGTAGCCACTATACCTCCTTTACTCACCCCACCCTGATGGGCCCTCTCTTAGTGCAACAGGAGAAGGAGGTCTTTTGTGGTAGCACTTCATGGCTAGGAGTGTTTGCTGAAAACCAGAGTGTTCCTTCTGCCTATCACATGATGGGATGTTCTTAGGTAGGTTTTGAAACATGGTCTGTCTAGCAGGTTGTTACCAAGATTTCCTGAGGTTTGAAGAAATATGTGAAGTGTCACAGCCTTCGGTTGAGCGGTTTTACAAAGTCCTTCATAACTTGGGTAACGACATGGGATATTTTTGCATTTATATATGAAGAAAAGAAAGTTCTGTTCTGTAGCATCCAAATTCTATTGTTTGCAATTAAAACACAGTGAAATACTGCATTTTCTGAGGTGAGGTGCAGATGTAAGGAGCAGGATAACAGAAAACTCTCTGTAGAGCTGAAGAGCAACACTGCTAATAGAAATATACCAATTTATTGTATGTTACAAAGGATTTTTGGTATTTGCATAGCAGCATGCCTTGCAATTAGTTTACAGTGGTAGGTCTGATGAATACTACCATCTAGAAGAAATATTCATTATTTCTGTTTCTTCTAATCAAATGCACATGTTCTAGCATAATGGGTAAGTTCAAATCTGTTCTTCTGGCCAGCTGCCTGCAGAGTCCAGAGCCACTGGAACTGTAAATACAACAGACAAGTCATTTTATGATATGAGACTGAGGAATTCAGCATTGGCACAGATCCTAGAGTGGTTGCTTTGGCTCAATGTCAAAGCTGATGTTTATATCTGTGTTTGTCAAGCAAGATTAGTTAGCCTAGTTAATTATACACAGGAATGTGTAATTTTTACTTGACAATCAGAGCATTAAATAAGTATAAACCTGGGCATATTAACTCTTGTTTTTGTTTTTCATCGAATTATTCTCAATGACTTTTTGAAACTTTCAGAAGGTACTTCTTCTCTGGAAGAGGCACTTGGAGAATCTTTCAGATTCCTTCTTCACTCAGCAGGGACAGGGTATGGGAGAAACAGGTCAATATTTTATAGACAGCAAGGCACCTATCTGTAAGTGGGTTCAGAAGCATGGGTAGCCTCTGTGGAATTGTGTTTGGTGTCATACTTGTGTGCTGAAGTTACAATCGGCTTGAATTCAGTACCTGTTATGTATTGTCACTCTTAAGAAACTGACTGTAGTGCATCAGTAGACTTATTCCATGGGAGGCAGTGAATAAAAAACAACAACGTGTCATCTTCAGTGCACATCATACCAGAGCCTTTGGCAGGCAGGTTGCTGCTGTTGGTCCTCTTTTCCCTCTCAAGTCTATAATCCCCAGTGACCTTTCCTCACTGTGTTAGGAGCCTGTCCATGTGCTTTACAGTCATAGTTGCAGAGGGAGGCAGAAGGTGGCTAATCCTGCAAGAGAAGGGAAGTAACTCTGAGCTCTCCAGAAAAGTAAAGAGCACAGTGGTCTGTTTATCCTGAGTTTGTGCACATGTTTGTGGCATCAGGGCAAAATACTTGATTTTTTTATATTGTCTATAGTTTTGCAATCAAGCAGTGCTAAATGAGTCTAAGACGGCTCTGGAATTACATGATGGCAGAGCAGTGAAGTTTTCCAGAATCTGTCCCATAGTGGTAGTGCATTTTTATTCAGTACCTTCTTATCCATTGCCATGACTGCTCTGGTACCAGTCCTTCCTAGCACCATGCTGTCAGCTCTTAGAGCCAGAGTCTTCCAGTGGTAGCCCGGCTACTGTGTCTGTCAATATCTCTGTTACTTTCAAGCCCTAAGTATATGTGAGCCTCTCTGTTTTAGTGTGAGGTCGCACTGCTCGTTAAATGTCAGTGTAAACATTCCACAGCTGTATGGGGAAGGACACTGTAATACAGGTGGCATTAATGCCCCTAGGCATATGGGGAGTGTTTGTCCTTTGGACTGGCAGGATGTGTACAGCATTGCAAGGTACGGTATCCTTGGGAGAGCCACTGGGATAAAATGGCAAGATTCAGAGTTCAGTGCCCTCTCCTGCTGAGCTTGCATTTTGGGAGGGAGGGGAGCTGGTCCTTGCTATGAATATTTGTATAAAGCCTTTTGCCAAGGTAATTATTAATGAATAATTCAGTTCATTACAGCTCACAGCTAATAATAATATATGTTTAAATAGAGACTCATTGATGCTTGTAACACTGATGCAGGGCAGCATGATACACAGTAAAAAATGAACTTATTTCTTTGGATTGCAGCTGTCTATGTTTATTTGATTTCACAGCAAACTCTTCTTTGACTTGAAAACTTATCGGAAAGCTGGCTCAATGTAATACATCCTTACCCAGCATGTTGCTTCCTGAGCTATTCGCTTGATTTAGTACATGGAAGCATCTTCTTCCTCTTCTTTTCTTAGGCTGCACAGATTTTGTATGTATGTATGTATTTATTTTCCTGTGTTGGTGGTTGTGGGGATGTTCAACAATGTATACACTCAGAAATTCCTTTCTATATGTGGAAGGGGTGGGATAAAGGGAGAAGATAAAACCACGATGACCTAAACATGAATGTATTTTTAATCTGATGAAATCTTGTTTGCTGAACAGACTCTACATACTTGGAAGTGATCAATACCTGTTTCAAATGTTTCAAGATGATTCTTACAAAGTCAAAATGCCTTTATTCTTTTTTAAGGTATTCGCTTTAAAGTTTTCTCCTGCTCCTATTTCAATTGGATTGCCTTTTCTCATTGTGCAATAGGTCAGGGGCAAGTGGTCCTTTGGTAGCTGCAGGCCACATGGCACTCATTCATCTTGCAGTGGATGGCTTCTGAGAATGAGGAGGTCAGGAAGGGAAGCATGCAAGTAACTGTTGCTGGTATTAGATTTATGGATGTGTGCATACCAACTCCAGAGAATTTGAAGCCCTGGGTTGGATTTATCATGACTGTAATCCTTCTGTCACAAAGCTGAAGACTGAAACAACATTGTTAGAAAGCTGCCAGCAACACAAGATACCCTAAGCTTCTGTGAAAAAGGTTTTATTGGATTAGCAGAGATGCTCTTGGGTAGAGGTATTTTGGGAACTGCTTCTAGTACCTCTGCCTAGGGCAGCTAATGGCTTCTGTGGTAGACTCCAGGGTGAATACTTGATGCATTGGTACAGAGCATGGAGGGATGTGACAAAAGATTTTTATTAATGTGTAACATTACACAGTAATTTGTTTTACACCTTTTATTGCTTTGAAAAGAAGTGACAGGTAGTTGTTCAGGAAAGGAAGAAGAATGTCTCTCTAGCTGTTCCAGCAGTGAGGTGGGTAAGGAAAAGGGATGAAGGAGGCTCATGCCAATTCTATTATCTCCAACTGTTTAAACTATTCACAAGTATGTGATGCCATCAGCAAACCACTCCTGACCATTCCTATGAGTGATTTGGAGAGACCTGTAAGCCCCATTTCCCCTCCATCACTCACTCATATGCATCTGCTATCTCTCAGTGACAGAAAGGAGCTTTTCCCTGCAGTCTTTTTTCTCTTGTCACTGTGTTTTGATAAGATTACTAGACAAAAAAGCTTAGTGCCACCATGCAAAGCGCTTAATAGAAAGAAGTTGATTAAACAAGTTACCTGTTGCTCTAATTTTTCACAAAGTAATGCAAGAGATTTTGGTGACCGTAATAGTTTCATGGAATTTTACTAAATGTTCATGGCACTACCCACCCAGTTTAAAATGAATAGTAAAAATTGCAGGACTACAGCATAGCACACTGTCTGCACAGACTGGAAATAGTTTGTCCAAAGCTTTGTCAGCTTGAAATGGCAGGGTAGCCATGTCTTTTGCCAGACACCAGGGAATTACATCCAACTTCATAGCAAAAAAGGATTATTGTTTAGAGTCTTGCTATATCTAATTCTTATGAATCCTTTGGTCACAACAGACTCTTCTGTACTTTCTCTTTGGAGCTGAAAATCCAAACAAGAAATATGTTTGTATTTTTCTTGTTTGTAAATCATAATAATGATATACTAAATCATTGTTGTGCCTTTTGCTCTGTAATTTTTTTTTACAGAAATTGATAAAGCAAATGTTTTTAAAATTTTGGCCCCAGTTCATCTGTTTAAAGGCTCTCTCATATCATAGAATCATAGAATCATATGAATAGGACTGAAGCACATCCCTTGGTGCTTGGCTTAGACTGTACTAGAATATGTATAGAAAACTTCAGGAGAAGTTACAGTGATTTCTTGTGCTGTCCCTAGTCTTTGTCTACATTTTGTCTGAGATTTGAAATATAGGCCGTCTTTTACATGGTGTCTTAGGAGGGAGCAATGAGCCTTACTTGATGGACATTATAGATAGCAGTTACGATTTTTATCTGACCTTTGCAACTGACTGTGGCAAACCTATCTTATGCCATTGACAGTAGCAGTTATTTCAGTAATGCATACAGGGAGACAGGTGCAAGTCAGTGCAGGCTGGGGAATGCTACCCTGAATGGGAAAAGCCTGGAGTGTGAGGCACTGCTGGACAGCAGACTCCAAGGTAGTGAATGCTGGCATGGAGCCTTCTGACTGCTCTGAGGATCCAGGGAGTGACAAAAGTCTCTTGCACACAGCCCCTCACTGGAACATGTGGATAGAAAAAGAAAAACCTCAGAAAGAGGGGAATCTGGGAAAAGAGGTATTTAAAAAAAAACAAAGAGGGAGAGTGAAGAAAAAGGCAGGAGGGTGGAGTGGCAATTAGTTCTCAACTTGCTTGTTCTTAGACTGTTTGCAGTCTTAGGGTGTTGTGTTTGCTGCTGAAGACTGTGTAACTGCACCTTTCCCTTCTGATTTCCCATAGGGAATCTGGTAGAAGTCATTTGAGAAGTGGAAAAAGGAAAACTTCACTGTAATGCTGTAATGTGTCCTGCTGCTAAAGCATATAAACCATGGCATATGACTAGATGTGCACAAACAGAACAGGGTCCCGCAGGACGTATCAATAACTGTGTTCTCTACAGTACTCACCAATCTTTCCGCTTCTCTAAATTAACTTGTCCTCTGTCTTCCATTGTCTGTGGAGCATGTGGATGGTGTTTCTGAAGCAGTCCAACGGGAAGGGTCACTGCCTGGTTAAATGTTTTACAGACTTCCTCTTTATGAAGGAGCAGTGAGGGGATTTGCGAGTGTCGGTCATCATTGCCAAATTTCCTATAATTCAACATTTGATGGTGGCCAAAGGCTGAAGTGTAAAAGTTGTGCATTTTACCATTATATTTCTCAGTGCATAATTTGATGTCTACTGGTGACCTAAAAGACTTAGTGGCAGTCTGACAGTCACAGTGATAATTTCTTGGCAAGGATGAAAATGTAGTTGACTTGGTTTATGTTTGTTTGTTTCTTTACATTTAGCTAAGATGTCTGCAACTGAAACAAAGTTTTTCTTTTCTTTCTTAGTTTACTTTTGTCTTTTGCTGGCACTTGATTAAAAGCCTGTTTCACTGCTTACCAACCATAGAAGCTACTGCTGCTAACTAATAATGAGCTGTATTAGTACAATGTCTTGGCTGCAGTTAGGAAAGGCACTGTTTGTGCCAATGGTGGCCATAGCTGTGGGAAGACATAGTACCTATTTCACCTCCACACCGAAATATACATAGATACCTCTATAGGTCTGACTTGCTACCACATTTTCTGTCCTGCCATCCCCCTCTGCACTTCCCACTTGCCCTCATGCATCTAGCAAAGCCAACTGCAGCCACTCACCAAGGGGTGCCTGTGCAGCCACCACGCCTTATCTCCATCCCAGGGATCAAGAGAGACAGGGATGAAGGCTGCTTTTTCTGGCTGCCCAACGAGCTGCCAGCCTGGGAGAGCAGCCCCTGTCTGACCTCCAGCTTAACTCACCCCCAGCCACCCCCGTGATGGCTCTGAGTACATGCTGTTCTTGTCACACTGGCTGCCAGAGAGGAAAGGTTTTGGAGAGGAAGAGGAAAAAGGAGGGAACAGAGCCAGAAAGATCACTCCAGGCTTTCTGCATCCTCAGGAAACATCCTGAACCCACACCAGAGAGACCAGCTCCCTGCTCAACAGTTGCTGTTTTCCTGTGAAAACTACCTTATATGCCAAAGAACTTTATTGCTTTAAGACTCAGTCCTGAACTGGATCTTGAGAAACCCCCCAAGGGTCTGTTGCTTCAGTGAGTTCCAGTGGGTATGGCTGGTTAAGGCTCCCAGAGGGGACTGCAACGAAGCAGAGCAGCAGGCACATATAGGCTGGAGGAGAAGCTGGCGAGGGAACCCTGGGGGCATGGCAGTGTCCCAGTGCAGGGCCACTGTCCCAGTCAGTGAGTCAAAGCCTGTAGCAGCAGCCGCCAGGCAGACAGCCTGTAGGGTTGGTCTCTTCTGTCAGGTGGTGGCAGCATAAATCCACGGGAGAAGCTTGACCAGTGGGAAAAGGGAAGTGGGAATTCAGAAGCCCGTGGTTACATCTGGCATCTGATGTTGCGTTGCAGCAGGGTTTAGGACTAGGCTTCCTTGTCTATGAATTGAGAGCTTTTGTCAATAGCTGGAAGATGCATAAATGTAAAGCTGGAGCTCAGTGTGTTGTGTGTGTGCATGTCTGTGTTTACACATGCTTTCCGTGTTCAGAGTTGCCTAGTTTCTGTCTTACACACACCTTACTGGTACAAGTACCAACTGTATAGATGGTGGGGAGGGCAGGCACTACAACACTTAGTAGGATTTATTTTTTTTTTTAATAATGCATTTTATTGCCTAATCTTAGAATGGGTGTATAGTTACTTATTACAGAATCACCTTGAATCTGAATAGCTTCTTTCCCTTCCTGCGTGGAAAGATGCTGTGTCACTGTGAAGACATTTATCCCCTTAATTGCACCCACACTAGACAGATGATTGCACTGGTGTAATGTACATGTATAGTACACTATAGCAGTACAACTTTGTGTGCAAGCAAAGCCTTTGGAGGTAAAGAATACACATTTTGTTTAAGCATAGCAGAAATTATTTCTGACAGTAATTTAGTATAGGTAATTCTAATGAGTTTTACCTATAAATATTCATTTGCACAAAATCCTGTACAGGAATAAATGCACTATTAGCTAGGTAAGGTCCTCCGAAAAGGTGGTAGAGGAGCAAAAGATGGGTAAGGGGGTGTGTGAGACAGCTTCCTTCCAAAGTTGGCAAAGGAGATAACTGGTCCCATCCATTAGCCTTAACTTGGAGCTACTGCTGTGATAAACACTTGAGAACCATTTATCTCTCTGTTTATTTAGCACAGTAATATGTTAGCAGCCTCAGAAGCCCAGACGGCTCTGACAGTTTCAGGAGGACCCTTGAGGCATATTTGGGGTACCTGCCAAGTGTGACAGCAGTAGTCTAAACCCTGCCTTCCTCTCTGGCAGCAGAGAGAGGCTTTCATTGAGCCAAAGGGGGACAAAGAAAAGCATCTCCCTGGTGCGGTGCTGCCTTTGTCATGGTGGGAGCACAGGAGGCCACAAGAGGTGTCCTGGGCAGTGGTCCTGAGAAGAGACCACAGCTGAGGCTTCCCTATCCAACTGGCACATCTGCTTGGAGGTGGTGGCTTGCCACCTGCACGGGTTGCCCCTTGTGAGCCTCCAAAGTGAAACAGGAAGTGTTAGGGGTGCTGCATACCCTGTGTGAGCTGGTATATGCCCTGTAGACAGTGTTGCTCACTCGCCCTGGGCCCACAGGCTAAAAATAAATGAATAATAAAACACTACTTGGGCAACTCCAGCACCAGCAAGACACAGTTTGCCTGTGTTGTGGCCATCTTTTCTGGCCTTTATTAATGCACCCACAAGAGCATCAAAATACATAGTTCTTTAAATGTTACAAGGGGAAAAAAAAGTGGTGTAATCTTCTGGGTGATTAGTAGCAGAACTGAAACAATCTTAAGTGCTGCCAAAGAATGAAAGGCTAGATTATTTAAAGAACTATGAAATTATTTTTCTACCACACAGGTGAAGATATTCCACAGAGGATGTCTGTGCTGGTTACTATGTCTTTATTCCATGCTGAGAACCTGAACATACAGCCACGGTCCTCACAGATTTCCTTAATAAGCCTGTGTTTACTTATGAATTTGCCTTTCTCTGGGGGTGGTACTTGTCACCATGTCCCCTAGGACTCCAATACAGGGGATGCTTTCTCTATCTGCATTGATTACTTGGGATGCTTTCTCGTTAGCGTAGCTGATCCAGGTTTGGCTCCTGGGGGAGAAGAGAGGACTGAAAGTGTTTTCTGGATGGTGAAAGCTTCAAGAACAGGCAAAAATAATCCTAATATTTATTTAAACAGTGTTTTTTAATTAAAGTCTGGGAAATAAGTGTGTCTGTGTGTGTGCAGCTGGAGGGGGGAGGGAGACCAGTAAGAACCAGAACAGAGAAGCGTGTCTGTGTGCAGCAAGTGTGGGGTTTCCCCGCTTCCCTCCACAGCGTCTCCATGAAGTGCACTCGGGAGTAAAGTTTGCGTTTGATCGCCGATCGCCTCACGCTCTGCACGTAGCACTGTAGTTAAGCCATCATCTCACTGGCCTGAAGCCAGGGCTCAGTGAAGCAGGGGCAGGCGATCTTTCTAAACTGAAACAGCCTTTATTGATACATTGATGCAACTGTGCATGTTTACAGCTGCTAATTGGAGACTTAATATCCTTGACTGAACTAATTCACTGGCAATAGCCTTTTAAATTTCAGGTCCTGCTGTGATGGTATGCCTGCTCTTCACAGCACGCTAATCTCTTCTGGAACTGTGTTGTCTCTGTGTGCGTGCCAGGCGCAACAACCGAGTAACGTTGCAACCTAAAATGTAGTTCTAGGTCAGAGGAGAATGTAAAATAGAAATCTTACTGCATTGTACCGTTGCAGAAGATGAGAGAAGCACTGGGGAATTGGAGAAAAGTGTAAATTGATGTGCATGCAGAAATATCCCGATTAATTAAACATACAAGGAAGGAAATTAATCCTTTTGATTATTGGAAGACACAAAGATGCTCACTGCAAGGACATTTATGATTTTATGGCAATTTTGGATTTGTTTCCTTAAATTTCAGTATTTTGTTTTCTCCTGGCCATGCCCAGAGCTTGAACACAGAGAAATTTCAGTGGTGTTACTCTACTTGTCTTAGGGGGAAAAACAAAAAAAAACCAACAACAACAAAAGGCAATCTAGACAGTATACAGCAGAAGATGAATGCATGGGACTGCTTTTGCTCAGGAAACCACAAGTTGTATTCCTTTCCTTGGAATCCTGGAGAACTCTTCCATTATTCAGGTCCGTTCATAGTTTCCTGAAGTGTCTCTTCGCTTTAAGATCCCAGTGAGTATCCAGCAATGGGGACAGCTCAACAAAACTCACCACTGTCTCCAAAGCTTGGTTTGCAAATGCTCTCTATTTTCTTGGCAGTTGCGGATAACCACTGCCAACATGAGGCATGGCTGCTCCATGCCTTCCCACTTCACAGTGGCACTGCCCTGAGAGCCAGCTTCAACTTGGAAGGCATCTAGATTTACATCTAAGTGGATGTTCTGCTAAGAAAAGAAAAAAAAAAATTCATTACACTCTGAAGCTGTCCTTCACATTAATGGGGCTCTTCAGGCCATGGAGGACTCAATTTTGTTGACAGTCATTAGAAAAGCTTCCTAAGCCCCATCACAGATTCATTTAATAGGGAGCTAATTTTTTAGAGTTGCATCTATCTATGATCTCGCTTTAATTTGAAACCTTATTAGGGACTTTTTGAGCATGCTAGTCATTGATAGCTGTGTGGCATAGACATCCATAACAGAGCTTTCATAGGTAGTTCTTTGTTTCCACCCTTAGTTCTAGAAGAAATACAATAAGCAGGAACAGTTTTCCATCTTATGGTAGTTAGAATAATATCAATTAATAATAGACTTTTGGTGGGTAAGCAAAGATAATACCAGTATCTTTGCATCTTTTGCCTGCAGATGAGAGCAGTAGTCTTTCCCACAGTTCCCACTCTCAGGCTGTTCCTCAAAAAATTCTGCAAAAATGTGCCTCTTTGCACCTGGAAACAACCAAGCTACAATGATGCGTACAAAAGACCAAGAGAGAGGTGACGTTTTCCGTTGTTGGAAGATCGAAGACCTGAATGAGATGATCAAGGTTGCACACATCCAGGAAGAAGCCAGTACCAGCCCACCTGCCTAAAATGCTTTCTGTGGAAACAGGATTTTTGTACAGTTACAAGAACTTGCTTAGCAGGAAGGTACTATTTAAAAAAAACAAACCAAAACAAACAAAGAAACAACAAAAAACACCGCACAAAAAACCCAAACCAAAAGGAGATGATGATGGTCATTGTGAAAACAGTGTTGTGCTCCTGAGATGAGAAATTTTGAGAATGAATATATTTTTATTTGTGTGGCTGCAGCTCTGGCCATAGAAACATCTTTTCCTTTCCCCTGAAATTTTCAGGGTTGCTAATGTAAGAGCAAAGAGCAAAAGCAGCTGTGATCATGTCAGTCTGTTCAAGATATGAGTCACCAACTGGTACAGGATCATATAATTCTTTCATGTCTTGTTTGCCATGGCTTGTTTGGCCCTTCAGTAGACATCTGTCACCTGCATCCAAGGTACCTTCATTGTATAGGACTACTTCTGCAAGCTAATGAAGTATTTAGCGAACTGTGCTTGTAGCTGAGTTTGTGGAGTTTGATTTGTGTTTCATGAAAGAAGGTGACTGCCACAGGATTTTTATTTTTATTTCTGTTGACTTTTTTGCTTTTCAGATGTCTTCCATGTGGCTTCAGTTTAAGCTTCTGTATGAAGATGAAAGTTGAAGTGAAAAGGTGCAGGTGTCTTGCCCTGACAAATTCTAGCACTTTCCACAGTGTTTTTTAATTTGTAAAAATAGGCTCCTTCATCATACAACTTTTCCTCTCTCTTGCCTCCACCAATGAGCAAAAAGCTGATCAAAGAGGAGATGGGTAGGTTTAGCTCCATAAATCCAACAGCTGTTTGATTGAAGACTGACAATAAAGTTACGAGTGAGGTGAATGAGGTACTGACTTCTC
The DNA here is from genome assembly GCA_013396975.1 of Bucco capensis. Classification (NCBI taxonomy): domain Eukaryota; kingdom Metazoa; phylum Chordata; class Aves; order Piciformes; family Bucconidae; genus Bucco; species Bucco capensis. The sequence continues at coordinate 450,010 of VWZO01011167.1, read as the reverse complement.
ATGCAATACTGCCACTGAAGCCCATTTCATGTTTACATGACTGAAACAAGCAAGGTTTTATCCTGTCTTGGAACTGGTGATTCCCTTTTGAACAGGCATGAAGCTAATGTCTCTAATTTTTTGTGTTTTAACATAATTTTCTTCCCTCTGTTCCCTCCCATCTCTATAGAGTACTAAATTATACCAATTTTCCTAGTTTATGCTTCAGTGTTGCAGTTGAGTGTTTTAACTTTCATAAATTCAAACAAACTAATATTTAATAATGTTAATGAGTATTTTATGCTTAACTGTTACAAGCTACACAGCAGAAAACACTTGGGCACAATTGGGCGCAACAAGGAAGTACTTAAGAAACACCCTGTTGTGCCTGTGTGTCAGACAAGCCTTGACTGAGCATCTCTTGTCTTTGATCATGACATGTCAGGCTACTCATGTTCTTTTAATGTAGAGCATGCTGTGTGCTTTTGCCTTTCTGGATGTACGGACTGTGCATGTCTGCAGACTAAAATCAGGTTGAGTACAATATGCACTTGACCTAAGTCAATCAAGTGAATCTTGGTAGTCCTCATTTCCTAAAATTGGGACAAGTGGTTTTGATTTTGATTTATTTTTTTTTTCGTGTGTGTTCGAGTTCAGGACTGAGGACCACATATTGGACTGAAATTTGGGAAACTTGTAAGTGTACAGTCAAATGAAATGTATCATCTGAAAGCTGCAGTGGCTATAGCACTATAAATCCTTATTAATACCTTTATTTTCTAGATAACTATCATAGTGATGTTGTAGATCAGTATTGCTTTGTGTCTAGTACCTTTCATCAAGAGACTTTAAAAGTTATTTCTGAATTTAACTATTTGATGTACAAGCTGTATGCAGAGATGATCTACACTGGGGATCAAAAGTAGCAGCTGTGCAACATTATATAGGATAAATTGATATAGAAAATGGAAAAGCATATTCTGGAGTTTTTAGTTTACTCTGCAAGGGCAGTTGATGATAGCAGGATAGTTATGCAGGTCAGAATTTTCTGGGCTGATTGCAACGGTCGTACTAGTTCTGAGAGGAAAAAATAGAGGATCAGTATAGGGTTGCAATACCACCTATACAGTCTGCACTAGGAGTACACTGGGGCTTAGTGCTAGCAGGAATGGGAGAGCATCTCCTTCTGACCTGCTGTCATCACTGCTTCCTATAAAGCATTATTAATTTTCATGTACAAGCATCTTCCAGCCAAGGTATTCTCTGAAGCGTTTTGTTCCAAGTGTTGGTCCACTCTAGCACTGCTTGTTTTATGAAGTGTAGCAGAACGATGCCTCACAGCATGATCTTGGCTATCAGCAAAGAGAATTTGCTTTCCTCCTTGCTAGAAGCACTGAGAGGCAGAGAAAAATACTCTTGATGGAATCATTGTTTTTATCTGCCTCCAAACCTTGCTGGTGTCTTGCAGATTGACTTGCAGATTCCTCTGACTGACTTGAGTGTAATACTTAAAAACTGAATGATGAATAACTTATTTTTGCAAACTTCTGTGCAACACAATTTACTGATGATTTCTGGCTCCTTGCTAGAGCTGGTAATTACTGCTTGTTTAACTGGTGGTTACCCTCTCAGGAAACCTAACATCTCTGAAAATGACAGTGCAGAAACCGGAGCCTTGATGATTTCATTTTCCAAGTTTTGTAGGCTTTCTTTATGACTGTCAATTAGATCACCAGAGCATTAGTCTTCAAACTATGGCATGTGTGTGTGACTGCAGAGGCACACATCTGTGTATCATTTTCAGCTGTTAAACTCATCTATTAAAGTATGGAGGAGGTGTTGCTGAAATCTGCTGAACGCTTACTCTGGGAAGTTAAGCTAACTGCAGCCATTGCAATGGCTTATATTAAAAAAGTAAAATTTTACTGCCTACTATAGGTAGTTTAGGTTTGGAGTTGGTTAATGAAGGAAGATGATTCCAAACATGGAGTGTGCTTCTCTGGACACAATAGATAAAAGTATGCTGACGCTCTCCTAGCTTACGTGGTAAATGGTTTTATTATTATGATTTTGTAGCTAGCCCATGCACTAAACTAGCAAATACTAGTATTCACCAATTACCTAAATTAAGTTGCGTCATGCATCTCATCTGCTGTTTCTTGTTTGGTTTACATGAATGCAAAAGTAGTGCTAACAGCTGTAATCCCTGATGAGGCCAGTTTGATCTGCTCTGGAGCTGCTCCAGCCAGTGCACTGATAAAGCTTGGTATCATTTCAACAGGCTCTAGAAGGACCAGAATGATTTCCTGTCATTGTTTAAGGTTTCATTAAAATATTTGCCATGCCAGGAAAAAGGGTATTTCACTTCTGCTTTTCTCACTTCTCTGCTGCTACTAGGAAACTCTTTTTCCCCCTTCTTTTCTAGTCTTGAAGTTAAGTTAGAGTGTGGCCAGTGCTTTTGGATTCTGTGGGAATTGTTCTACTTCTTCATCCCCAGGGACTCTGTGCTGCAGTTGCAAAAGGTGCACATTGTAAATAAATAATGCATCAATGTCTCAGAGTCAAAGCACATGTTTGCTAAGAGAATGTATTTTGTGGGGGAAGCTCTTCACCTTCTGTCCAAGTTTCAGTAGTAAGTAAAGCACCTAAATTCCTTTCAGAATCTGGCCTGCAGTCCATTATACTTAAGCAGTTTTTTGATTGTAGCATTAAAAAAAAGTACTAATGCTGGATTGATTTTTAGGCAGTTAATGTCTTCTCTTTAAAGAAAGACTTCCTCCAGGCCTCCATAATTTTATAAAGTATATCAACTTAAAAAATGAGGTATTATCAGTCAACAAAGTTTTATTCCCACCGTGCATCGTCTCTCTGGGTGATTAGCAGAGCTTTGTTGAGCCAGGCCTTGCTCTGGTGCTGTAGGTGTGTAGCCTCTTGGCAGCAGGTGTACTCACTGCAGAGACGAGCACCCTACTCCCCAGCCCTCCCTGCCTGTCTACTTGAACTGCTGCCCTGTCTCCTCTGCACTCTTGGCTCCCAGGGTCATACTCCCCAGTGTATGAGGATCAGGATTAGCAAAGGGTTACTGTTTTTTAATTGTTCGACCTAATCCAACTCACCATGCATGGGATGGGTGAAGGGTGCACCTGGGATGGGGAGATGCAAGAGGGGATTGTATTTGCCAGGGAGGGTTCAGTTCCCTTGGGCCGTCTCTGCATTGCAGGTACAGTTGACTATGGTTTCCACCAGGCTTACGTACTTTAACAAATTTGTTTCCAGCACTAGGCTGTGGACTGGCCCTTGCTGCTGTTACCAGGCTGATAGTGAAATGCAGGTTCAGCTGCAGAGCTGTTTAACAGCAGAATGACAACAAAGCAGAGAAGAGCTACAGCAAGGCATCTAGCCAACTGCCAGTCATGATGGAAGAGGATTCATTACTTGGAATTAAAAGTATTCACTCCTGTTGGGCATAATCTCCTGCCTCTGCAGGCCCCCAGCCCCCAGGCAGCTGTGGCCTGAGGTGCTGGTGTAAGGAGCAGGCTCTGGTGACTTTCTGCTGCCTGCAGGTATTGTCCTGCTCGTGCTTGTGGGGAGGAAGGAAAGTTAACTGATACATGACTTGAAAGGCAGAGCAGCATTTTCAGAGCTGTATATATATATATATATATATATATTTATCTATCTATATATACCTGTCCTAACTGGCTGACTCCTGTGAATAGATTTCATTCTTGGTGGCAGAGGGTCAAGGAGATCCACTGTGCTGGCTGGCAGTAACTTCTTTGCTGGTGTTTGTTGGCACAGTAAAATTATCTTTGTGATCAAAGCAGCATGTCCTATACTCCAGCTGGTCTTGTGTCCCGTGAGAGCAGTATGGCTTTAGTGTGTGCTTGGAAGCAGAAAACAAGACCTCTGGGGTTCCTGGATAAAAATTCCAATTTTTCTTAGTAAAGCTTATACTGTCACTCTTCAGTGCTATCAGCTGTGCTTGGCAGATTATTGGGGGCAGGTCATGCAAGTAGTGAACAATCTCATCCTCATTCTGTGGGACAGACACATACAACACTCTTGTATCCAAGGTTAGGATGTTATGGTCTGGATGGGTGGAAACCTAGATGGGTAAAAAACTGTTTGGATGGTTGGGCTTTGAGGGTCGTGCTTAATCAGTTGTATTATACCTAGAGGCTGGTAACAAATGGAGCACAATGGAACCTTACAGTAACCACCTTTATCAGTAACCAGAAGCAGATGGCAGAGTGCACTCTCAAGTGTGGAGATGACACCAAACTGAGGGGGACCAGTTGATACACTGAAGGGCAGAGCTGGCACTGAAAGGGACTCATATATGCTGGAGGAACAGGCCAACTCAAACCTTATGAAATGAAACATCAATGAAGTCCTGGCCTGGGAAGGAAGAGCCTCTCGCAGCAGACTGGGGAACAGCTCTGGTCCCCAGGGGAGCTGGTGGTCTTGATGGGCAGCCAGCTGAACATGAGCCTGTGGTGTGCCCCTGCACAACAGCATCCAGGGCAACAGTCATATGAGCATAGCACATAGGTGGAAAGGAATGATTATTGCCTTCTCCTCATCCCTGGGGAAAACCACACCTGGATACTGTGTCCAATTTTTGAACCAAACTTAGTCCATCATCTCCCATCACTATTGCTGCTAATACTGGCAATCAATGAAAGGAGATGTCAGGGGAGTGGTAACAAGACTTTTACCACAGCTTAAGTGGAGTAAACTCCATGGAAGGTGACTGGTATCGCTACCAAGTAGTCCCAGTGGTGAAAAAGTGGCTCTGAGACAAAGATCTGGTACCCTACCAGCATTCTCACCTACTCTTCCCTGCATACTGCTTTGGCTGCTAATGGTATTAACTCAAGCTTGATATGTTTTTGCTGTTAAAACCCTTTTAAGACTTGCTGAGTGTCTGTGGTTTGGAGTAGTTCATGTTAGGCTTATCTCATCATTCAAGGTGAAATTTAAACAAACGGTAACTGAAGTGATTGTATCAGCAAGTCTGGAGATGATCAAAGAGAGAAGTATGCTTCTGAAAGCTGTTAGTTCTGTGGCTCAGTCCATGAAAGCAAACATGCACTGCCCTGTGCAAACACAACACAAAGGAGTTGCAGATTTTTGTAGACTTTGCTCTATGGACTTTTACCCACACCTCCTGGGGACCCTCATTTTGTATTGGACCATAGGGATATATATGACAGGGACTGGAAGATATGAATAGAGGAGAACAGCGGTAGTAAGGCATGACATCCTGAGATTGTTTTCTTTTATTGTGACTCGCCAATCAGTTTTGCAATGACTGCTCATCTTTAGAAACTTCAGCTGAAACTGCCTCAAAGTCACGTAGCTTGTAGAAACAGTAAACGTGTACCATATATACCAGTGTTATAGTTTAATTTAATAATGTTTTTTTCTCCTACTTTAGTGTATATATTATGAAATGTAAAGGATATTTATTTCCAGTTTGGAATTTCACACTGGCTGACTCATCCAGTGAAAGAAGGTTGTGCAAAGATACCTTCTGGTGGTGTCTACTGTAGGTTTTGTCTTAATCATCTGAAAAATACTGAGCCAAACTAGTGGTGGGAGGAAGTTTAGTGGGAAAAAAAGTGAAGGTGGGCATCTTGCAAAATTTATTATTTTTTTTTTTGCAATCTTTCATTCAGGCTATGGTTGCTTGCTATCCTGGAAATGGAACTGGGTATGTTCGTCATGTGGACAATCCGAATGGCGATGGGCGCTGCATCACCTGTATTTATTACCTGAATAAGAACTGGGACTCCAAGGTGAGTAAGCCTTGAGATTGAGGCAGAACATGAAGGAAAAACTACTTCAGAATCAGAGCTTTAAAGCTGTCACTTGCTTCTTCTTCTTAAGCTGTGGCATAAGAAGGAAATGCACAGGCAGTGGAAGCAGGGACAAGTGGCCTGTGGTGAGTACAGGGAGATGGCTAGGAAGTGTAGGAATGGGATCAGAAAGGCCAAGGCGCAGATGGAGTTGAACTTGGTGAGGGATGCAAAAAAGCATGAAAAAGCGTTCTACAAGTACATTAATCAGAAAAGAAAGGTCAGGGTGAGTGTTCCCCCTCTGATGAACAAGGAACGACAGTTAGTCTCAAAGGATATGGAGAAGGCTAAGCTGCTCAATGAGTTCTTCGTTTCAGTCTTTACTGGCAGCTAAGCTTCCTGCACCGACCAAGATTTGGCAGCCCTAGGTGAGTGTTGGGGGAGTGAAGCGCCTCCCACTCTAAGTGAAGGGCAGGTTCGGGATTACCTGATCAAACTTGATAAGAACAAGTCTATGGGCCCTGATGGCATACATCCTAGGGTCCTGAGGGAATTGGCTTGAGGTAGTTGCAGGACCACTCTTCATCATATTTGACAAGTCATGGAGGTCAGGCGAAGTCCCAGGTGACTGGGGGAAGGGTAACATAACCCCTATTTTTAAAAAGGGTGGAAAAGACGACCCAGGGAACTACAGGCCAGTGAGCCTCACCTCTG
>VWZO01011167.1:420934-443295 GCA_013396975.1 Bucco capensis | reverse complement strand
ATAACAAAGATGTTGACCTGTTGGAGTGTGTCCAGAGGAGGGCCACAAAGATGATCAAAGGACTAGAGCATCTCTGCTACGAGGATAGGCTGAAGGAGTTGGGGTTGTTCAGCCTGGGAAAGAGAAGGCTTCAAGGGGATATTATAGCAACATTTCAGTACCTAAAGGGGGATTAAAAGATTGAAGGGGAGAGACTTTTCAGCTGGTCTGATTGCAGTATGACAAGGGGGAATGGTTACAAGCTGAAGGAGGGGAAGTACAGACTGGAGATTAGAAGGAAGTTCTTTAGCCGGAGGGTGGTTAGGCACTGGAACAGGTTGCCCAGAGAGGTTCTGGATGCCCCATCCCTGGCAGTGTTCAAGGCCAGGCTGGATGTGGCCCTGGGCAACCTGGTCTAGTGTGTGGCATCCCTGCCCATGGCAGGGCGGTTGGAACTTGATGATCTTTAAGGTCCCTTCCAACCTGGGCCATTCTGTGAACTCTGGTGAACTTCTGAACAGCTGGTCCATTCTTCATTTCTACATTCATTTTCTTGGTGTTTATGGCAACCCTTTGGAGGTAAGGGTCTGAACTGTTTCCTTGTCATTCTCTCTGTGATCCCATACACATACTATTTTGTTGCTATAGAATAAAGCTTCTAAGCACTGGGCTGCTGGCTCTTATGCTTTGTTTAGAGGAAAAAGCAATGAAGCACTAGAAAGAAAAACATAATCCAATAAAGAAAAAGTAGATTCTGGGAGCAGAATAAAATGACAGGCCAAATTTGGGACTTTAGCATTCCTGATGCTGTTTCTTCAGGCTAACCTGCAGAAGATCTTGAAGTGGTTTGTCTTTTTTATTTAGGAAGTGATGGAGCTTAGTAAGAGGCACAAGGACAACATGGCTTGGTTTGTCCTCTCCGTTTTTTACTCCACTAGTGGGTCTCTTGACAAGACATTGCTCTTGTTTCTGCTTGTATTACTATAAGGCAGTAAAGTCAGCCTTGAAATTACTATACCTTTAAGTTAGAAACAAAATAAAGGTTTGTAAAGTTGCAGGATCTCTTTACACTGCTGCTGTCATAATGTGGCACAAACCATTCACGTGGATTATCTGTTGAAAATTGCCCAGCACTTGTCTCTCTAACCTCTCTTGTCCACTTTAGGTGGATGCACTTTAAGCACATGTAAATAATATGAACCCCAAAAGTAAGTTCAGAGTTAGAGGCAATGCCACTGAAAAATGTACTGTTGGAGAAAACCATGTTCCTTTACAGAAAGTATGACAGTGAGACATCTCAATGTAATAAAATGAAGATGTGAGAGGAAGTGCAAATATCCAATCTATTTTTGTGCGTTGCAGTCTTATTCTAACAGCACATAAGTGGACACTAAGATAACTAACTGAAATCCAGGAGACTGGTGGAGAGTGTTATGTGGGTGTGATGATAATTTTATGAAAATGTATGCTGGAGGAGATGCAATATAACCATGCTGATCTTTGAAAGCAGCCATGTTGCTTTAAACCTGACCTAATAGTTTCTTGCTGAGGTTCGCATGCCACATGGACGTACTCAGCCAGGTCAGTTCTGGGTTGACAGCATCTTCCCTGCACTCCATGGGGCAGCATAGAAGCTTCCAAAGAGCTGTCTAAGAGTAGCAGAGAGGAGGCAGAGTTCATCTACATCTTTTGAAGTTTCTGCAGTGCGTGGAGATTACCAGACTTTTTCCCTGAAACTTGTCACACATGTAAAGAGAGAATGTGGTAGAGAAACCAGTCTGTCATAATGGGAAAAGACTATCTGGGAGATATAAAGCATTTATGAGAAGTTTATTACAAATCCAACAGTAGAACAGACTTGACTTTTCCCAGGGTGTGAAATTTTAACTACTATATGATCAGACGCAGACTCTGAAATAACAATATCTAGGAATTGCTGGGAGAAGAGTCTGATCTCAGGCTGGTCAGGTGAAACAGTCTTACCTGCCTTGTGGTACTCAGTGGTTGTTAAGAGATGTGTCTGGGAGCTCAGGAGTTTCCCAGTGTTTGTTATAGGGCCAATGTTGTCTTTATCTTGGTTCATTTGCTTAAGCCAGATGTTTATGCTGAAACATTACAAACTGTTTGGGAAAATCAAGGTGGCCAAAAGATTCCATGTATGGTTTTCCCATGTTGTCATGTAGCTGTCTTGTCTCCCTGGTAGAGAGTGATAGGACGAGGGGAAATGGATGGAAACTGCGCCAGGGGAGGTTCAGGTTAGATATTAGGAGGAATTTCTTTACTGAAAGGGTTGTCAGCCATTGGCACAGCTGCCCAGGGAGGTGGTTGAGTCACCGTCCCTGGAGGTGTTTAAGAGACGGCTGGATGTTGTGTTGGGGAGCATCATTTAGTGGGGTGATAGAACTAGGAAAAAGGCTGGACTCGATGATATTCAAGGTCTCTTCCAGCTATAACTGTTCTATGATTCTATGGTTATCATTAGCTGTTTATTCCCCATTTGTTGGGCACCGAGGAGGGAGAAATAAGTCATTGTTTGTATGAATGTGTAGGTGTTTGTATGTGTAAAAAGCAAGCTTTCCTTTTCTTTCAGCTGCATGGTGGAATTCTTCGGATATTCCCAGAAGGAAAGTCCTATGTAGCAGATGTTGAGCCGATTTTTGACCGATTACTTTTTTTTTGGTCAGATCGAAGGAACCCACATGAAGTCCAGCCTTCTTATGCAACCAGGTCAGTAGCATATTTGTTATCGATATTTGGCCAGGAAAAAACAAAACATCTCTTCTACCATTATTTGTATCTGAAATTCATGGCCATCGTGTTTATTTAAATACAGATATGTATAAAAAATAGATAGCTAGATTTTGAATGGATTTTCTGGTTTTGTGTCACTGGGAAGTCTCTCATCAAATGAGGAAGAACAAGTTTGAATGATAAGATTCCTTTTGTGATAGAAAAAAAGCCCTTTTACCATTGACAGTGAAAATCTTCAAGCAAGGCGTAGCTATTTAGCTGGGAGATGCTAGGTTATAGTTTTGCCCTCATAACTCTATAGGGGTTCTTGGGGCTACCATCTGTCAACAGGCTACGAAAAGCTGATGTGATGCAGGGCAACCTTCAAGCTGCCTACAGGCATCCCAGAACAGAAAAACATGCAAAGGTCTGTAAGCTACTTTTGCCCTCTGTTACCAGGGTCTGTGCACTCTTTTGTGCCTCCAAGCAGAAATTCTCACCTATATTTCTATCATCTTGATAAAATACACATTTAAAATACTGTCTATATTTATTTATAAAAATGTGCCAATTGCATCCTATTTTTTTATCTGCTAATCCAGTTTTGTTTTTCACTTTCTTCATGAGTATAAAACTCCAAGTTGAAACAAACACATGATTTCTTTTTTTTCTAGATATGCTATGACTGTGTGGTATTTTGATGCCGAAGAAAGAGCAGAAGCCAAAAAAAAGTTCAGGAACTTAACCGGTATGATTCTTTTATAAGTGTTTACCAAAAAGAATTTAATGCATTTTGGTATTTCCAAAGTCAGAGTCAGACTGAAAATAACTCTGTAGCTAGATGGGTATGACATTCATTTTTAGAAAGCATTTTCATCTCTAATGACTAGTCAGTTATTTTATGTGAAGTGCAGAAGTTGTGACAGGAGAAGATACAGAGTGCTTATGGGTAAGGATCAGTGGGAATGCCAACAAGGCAGATATCCTGGTGGGAGTCTGTTATAGACTACCCAACCAGGATGAAGAGGCAGATGAAGCATTCTGTAAGCAGCTGGCAGGAGTCTTATGATCACTAGCCCTTGTTCTCATGTGAGACTTCAACTTACCATATGTCTGGAAATAAAACACAGCAGAGAGGAAACAGTCTAGGAGGTTCCTGGAGTGTTTGGAATATACTTGATTTACAGGTAATTTTTGAGTGGGGATATTCCTAATGACCTTGTAACATACAGATTATGAGTTTGAAAGAGAGTAAGTTTAGAAATTTGTACAAAGTGCATTCTTTGGCAGGCAGTTGCTATGGTGCACTTCAAGAGCTATCTACATTCAACAGGGTCTCATAGATAGCTTAAAATCAGCCCAGAGACAATTCTGCAGAAGCCTGGGAAGAAGTGACCCCAGCTTTCTTAAAGGCAGCCACACTACCTGCTAGTTTAGTAATGGCATACCAGTAATGGATTGAGTTGTCCAGAAGTGCTCCAACACCCTACCTGGGGCCATGCTCACAGGTTTGCTGTTTGGAGCAGTTTAAGATCAGGTCTTTGGGGACTGCCTCAGGCAGTTCCTCCAGATACAATGTGGAGAGCACTCATTTTCTAAAACTGTGTTCTGTGCAGCTGGGGACCAGCAAACTCATAATTAGTCAAATGCTTTTGAGAACAGACTGTTGTCATCTCTGTAGCTGGTATGCAAAGCAAATACTGGCTTCACAGTTAAGGTGGATCATGAGCAGAGGGCCAGGAATGGGGGGAAGAATATCACAGGTCTGAAAGTTTATTGGGCTACTAAAATACTGCATGGGTCATCTTCAGTTTCAACAGGGCAAACATACAAACCTTTGGCATGACTATCTTGCTAGCATACTGTGGATTCATATGGCATTTCAGTCTATGTAGTGAATTTGTACCATAAGTCTGAAATAGAAAGTGCTGTCCTTTGAAAACAAACCAACTCCATTCTGTTTCTGGGTTTTCAGATGAATGTGTCAGAACCCTCTGGCTTAACTGCCTCTTCTTTTTTTGTCTTTTCCATGTAGATGCAAGGAAGAGAGAAGCACCTCTTAGTGAAGACTAATCAATTGTTCCTGAACTCTTTGTGAGGAAATCAGATCCCAAAGATGACTTCCATTTCCAGCGAATAAGGGCAAATTCTTTTTATGCACAAGAACACACTGGTTGTGTCTAACATGTGCATCTTATATTGATGGTACTTAAGTCAGCCTCCTGTCATGCCTGCACCTGGCAGAAGGAACACTTGTTTTCTATTTGTTTTCTATTTGCCTTTTGTTGGAAAAAGTAACCAGGGTTTAAAAAAAAAAAAAAAAAACAGAAAAAAAAAAAAGAAAGAATCACAAAGTATAGTGGTAGTGGCTCAGCCAACTGGCTTTTGGTCACTCTTGTAACCAAGATAACAATCATTGGAACTAGTGGTAAAATCCTGAATTTTATTTGCACTTTAGTTGGGGGTGGGGGAAGGAATCTAGCTAAATGGGAAGGAGTTTTACAAGTTTAAAATATGTGGCAGACTGCTAATGGGCAAGGAAAGATCTTGGAAATGTGAAATTAAACTGAATTTTTGTAGAGTGTCATCTTACGGTCTGTCCCACATGGGCCTGTTGATGTACTGTTCATCACTTTACTGGGCAGAACATTGGATCAGCTGTTTGACAGCATGACGTTCTAAATGGATTTTTGTCTATGCATTCATCATATTTCCTGGGTTTTGTTCACTTTTCAAGAGTCAAGTTCTAGCTGTGCAGTTGCACTGCCCTTTCTGTCCCAGGACTGAGGGAGAAGTAGTTATGTATCTGCTGACGGCTTTGGAAAACCATTTCCTATCTGTTCTTAACAGGATGGGTTGTATGTTTTCTGTTTTCACAATTTGGTAAAGCAGCTGTTTTCTCCCCAAAGTTTGGTAAACTTGGAAGGCTGATGGCACACAATGCGTTGACACTAAAGGCCAACGATATGTAGAGTTAAGTGGTATCTTCGTGATGTCTCCATCTGCTAGGTTTTATGTGACACAGATATGAATCTGAAAGGAAAAGATACGTCTGGCAGTTTGACAAATGTATGATAAATAATGGGTGACTTAGACTTGATTTCTATGCTACTTATCCTTAGTTAACATACTTGTTCAATTTTGCATGTGTACGTAATTTGAATGAAACAGTGATTCTGTTTCAACTGATCTGTTATGCCAGGTAACTACTTCTACTGTGCCCAAGCCATGGCATCAGAGTTATTCAAATGGCAAAGCACACATTTTTTTTCTCCATTGTTTTTGTTTTAAACCCGTTAGACTCAATGAGTAACTGGTGAACTATCTCCAATCTGCCTAAGCTTCTACAACCAGCACTTACTATGCAGTTCAGAATAGCTCTTAATGAAGCTGGGAGCTGGTGGTGGATGTATTTATCACACGCTAATTGTTCTTAACCTAATACACTCACTTGCATTCATTTTCGTCTCATGTTGTCAGTGTGTATGTCAGATCCTATTGAATGTTCCAAAGAGATGCTCCTCTTTGGTGTCCTGTATTTTCCCATGCCACCTGCCTGCAGTGGTGAAGATGGTCTGTCTGAACCATCAACCCCTGTACTGCTTCACTACGCTGTGCCAGGCTTTCATGATGGGTCTACAGACCAACTCTGTCGCACATGGAGCTAGGCAATGAAAAGGTTGCGTGCAATAGCAACTATTAAATGTCAGTCACAGAAGGGTAGTAGCTGCACAGGACAGAAAAGAAATAACTTTCATGACATAAAAAATGGTAATAGAAAAGGAGCAGCTTTGTCTCCTAAAAAAAAAAAAAAAAAGGCAGCTGAGCATGCTTCAGCCTGTCCTTGGATTCTGAATGTAAATACAGTAGTGCTAAGAAACTCCTCATTCTCTCTGGCTTCTTCCAGAGATCCAGCTATGGTCTTATGGGCTGGACTCTGTTTGGCCTGACCACTGTGCACCTTAAGAGAGGAATATGAGGGAACATGTGAAAACAGTCTTATAATTGAAGACTAGGAAAAGACAAATAATCCAATAAATGTTCTTTAATGTTAGGAAAAACATTATTCCACTATTGTTTCTTCTAAGTAGCACAACATAGACTTGAAGGAAACTTAAAGATGACTTGAAATTCTCATTCTGCAGTGTTTGTGCAAGAGGAGAAAGAGTTAGGGCTCTTCCCTGAGAGTGAGAGGTACCCTTTGGAAGATGGCAAGTGTTGAAAAAGGGATGGGAGGGAGCATGGATTATTATTTAAAAATATGTCTGTGTGGGAAACCCAACCTGTTGTATTGCTATGCAAAGTTAATAATAGCACGTAAATTTGAAACTCCTACATGATTTTAAGGAAGCAAAGACAGCTAAAACAGAGTAAAGCAAGTCTTGCATTGCCTTTAGAAACTGTAACCTTAAAAATGCACTAGAGAGAGACATTATTACAGATCTCACTGGAACCTAGAACAGTGGAAAAACAATGGGGTGGGAGAGGAAAGGCTTTGTATAAATATTGAAAAACTAAAGGTACTTCAGTTACCCCTATTGCTACCACCTGGTTTCAGTAGTGGTCAGCAACATGTGTGCGGTGAGAGCATGGAGCAGTATAGATGCATTTATTGTAAATAAAGTACATAGTTACATTTTTAGCCAATATCTTCCTTATCTAGATAGGAGAGAGCAATTATTCTCTTGCAGAGAACATTGTATTTTCTTTATTAACACATATAATTAAGTACAAAAATGTTGAGGGCAAAGTATTTTGAAACCAATTCCTCAGTCCTTCTTCCATACCTTTGCCCCATTTCTGGATCAGTGGGATGATCTCCTTGAAGATGCTGTTGAAATGGGTGGGGTGCATGGGGTGTTGGTCATGTAGGAATCCAGGCTTGATATTTTCTATACAGATTTCTCTTGCCTGTCTCTGGAATTGTTGCAAACTGCTCTGCAGGAATGAAATTGTCTGAAGGCCTGTGGGGGAAGTAGGATGCCGCAGTCAGTAGGAAGGGTATTTCAAGGCGACTCCTTTCCTTTCCTTGTCTTTTGTCTGCATGGCAAACTGTTTGAAACACCTATGGCTAACCAGCACTTGCCATGCAATTGTGAAAAAGAGTGTCTCTTAAGGCATTTAATTTCTAATCTTCCAAAAATTTCGGTTTTGTTTTTGTTTTCTTTGTTTTGTTTTTAAACCTTTAGGTAGTGTGCCTTCATCATGCATATCTGTGAAGATGTTTTTGTGGCTCTTTAAGAAATATGGTTGCCTTTCCAAGTGCATTAAAAATATGCAGGGCTACCAAGCCAGTTTCCAAGAGGTGTTTTTTGTTGTACAGGGAGGAAAACGGCCAGGAGACAGTACTGAAAATCAAGACTATTTTTACTCTTAAACATGTAACCACTGGCTTTTTGAGCAAAGTAGTCTTTAATAAATCTTATTTTCTCTAGATTACTTGGTCCTATGAGGAACGGCCACTGCAAAATAGTGTCTAAAAAGATCCACTCTTTTTTCCTTCTCTCTTTATACAGTTTTATTCCTTTCCTATTGTGGTTTTTTTTAAAATGGAATATATTATATGTAGTACTTTGCTGTTGCAAAATAGCTGGCTCTAACACCCTTTGCATCTAGAAGAAAGTTATCTATTTGCAGGCAAATAACTACTTCTGTTTTGACTGTGATGTACTCCCAGCAGATGTCTGAGGATGAGTTATGACTGCATCTTCTCTTGTCAGGTTGTATGCTGGTCAACAATGCTGGCAGTTTGCATTGGATTGGTATAGAAATCCCTAGTGGTGTTCTACCATACATCACATTTTGTGTTCCTGTTACTATTTAAAAAAAAAAAATATATGTGGCAGGAGTCAATAAACACTGGGTCATGTTAAACGTTGTCCTGTGCAAATCTTTTAGTCTTGTGTCTTACCATAGCCAGGGTTGTAGCAGGTGGGTGCAGTGCTGCACAGCTGGATGAAGGGTGGTGGCACGGAAGTGACACCAAAATCTGCAGCCACTGCTGTCTTCTGCTGCTGGGGGGAGCTCTGTCTGTTGCCATCAGCTTGGCATGTTTCCTTGGTCACTTCCTGCTATTTTGAAGTTATTTACCTTGCTAGTGACCCTCTTCTTGAAATGCCTATTTGTTTTCACACTCCTGTGAAACCAGATAACATTCTCACGATTCAATTGTTGTCTGCTAAGTTTTATTTTTAACAGTGTTCACATCCTCCCCCTGTTACTTTTCCAGCCTGAGTCCCACAGTTCTCTCCTGCAGCCATGGGGGAGACTTCTCCCTATTCCCATTAACATTGCAGTGTAATGAAAGCCAGAATATTTTTCACTCCTGTTAAAGTGCTGTGAACTTTATTTTTAATTCTTTTGCAATATAGTGAATAGTGGGAAATCCCCCCCCCCATCATTTAAGAGACACTATCTCTAACCTGGAGGGCTTGGATTTGACTTTTTTTGTTAAAGAGGGGAGAGAGTTCGAGATAATTTTCCACTTGTTTAAGCATTTCTTTTACATTGAGGAGTATTTAAAGCACGTGGAGAAGACCCAAGGAAAGCAGAGGGGTTTCTCTTCTAAGCATGCTCCTCACTGAGTAAGGATTTGTTAGGGACAGCCCAAGAAGAAGCTGGCCATTGGCCATCTAGCTGCCAAGGACTTGTCTTCTCTCTGAACTCTGACTAAACTTTCTCTAAACAAACATGCTTGCAGTAATTGTTATCTTACAGCTATTTAGGGGTCTCTTTCCTCCCCCACCTACCCTAAGGGATATGGCTAAATATACTTGCACTGACAATTCCCATGACTCCTGAGAATGCATCTGATATCAGAAGTTGCACTGAAAATTACAAAGTAGCATGACAGTGGAAAAGAGTTTCGTAAAAATTGATTCCCCTTTCCCATGTAATTTTGTCTCTGTGGAGTACTTCCAGTTCAGAGGTGGTAAGCTCCCATCCTCTTTAACAAAGCATAGATTTTGTTTGTTTGTTTGGTTTTTGTTTAATCTGTCTTGTGGAAAGAGGGATAATTTCATCTGCATATGTGATTATTTAAAACAATGCTGGAGATGCTAAATAAATATACACTAGGCCAAGTGCAGTCAACAGCAATTCTCGTGTGGTAGCAAACCCAGTCAGTGCTAGCACACAGGTCTGCTCTGCTCCTTTGCTGGACACCCACAGTGGTAAATCTTCCTGCTGGAGGTGAGACAGGAGGTAAGCTGTGATCCCTGATACTAGCCAGCACCCTGGAGATTGATTTAACAAGGAGGAAACCAGAGTGTTGCTGCCAGTTCTAAGGTTTTTGGGAAAGTGTTAATCTGGCTCTTAAAAGTCTACTGTATGGGTGGCTGGTAAGAAACATAGAAAGAAAGACCTTGTAGTCCAGGATAATAGAGCTCTGAAGATCACTTATGATTACATGCAGCTGTTCTTAGTTCCTTTAATTTTGACATTTTCTCAACTTGTAGATGCTGAGTATCTTGTGCTAAAATACCTCAGACTAGCAAAAAATCAGAATGGAGATTTAAACTAGAGCACTTACAGGGAAAGAGATCTCCAAACAGTAAACCAAGTGCATTTAAATAAGAGTTTCTGTGCCTGAATGTGTCCCTTTTTTTTCAACTGTGTCAGTCTGATTAATAAAAAATGCTCTCTCCCTTTTCAAGCCTTGCCTCTCTGATACAGCTGTTACTATTAAGCAACTTTAAGATCGGTGGACTTAGAGCATTTTCATGGTCCCTGATGCCCTGTGAGCTATGAAGCATTGCTGCTGCATGATCTTTCAAACACCATAATGTTGCATGCAGCACAGAAGGTTTCTCAACTGAGAAACCCTGATCCAATTTAGCAAAGCAGCAGTAGATGGGATGGCAATACTCAGAAGATGTCCCTTTTGCCCCATGGAGCTGGTGGTGGTGCTGTGGCAGGCTGGTTTTGTTATCCTTATCTATTAACAGGATATATGACAGCAATAGGTGAGAGCAGACCAGGGCTAGCACAAGAATTGACCACAGGGCAGTCTTGTGGCTCCCGAGTTTGCCCAGCAAACTTTTCCCTGGGGAACAGCAGCCACTGGCACTGAGCTGCCCTCTGCCAGCATGTGCCCTGACCAGGCACATCATCCCACCAGTGGGGAAGAGCTGGGCAGTCTGAGGAGAGTTGAGAACGGGAGCCCAAGGATTTATTTATGTGTTTAGAGGTTACAACATGGAGCAATGACCACCCTTTGCCTTTCAGCCTTTGCCTTTGTTCTTGGCAGAGGGAATTGAATTCACAGCTCCCATTAGGATGCTGGGCAAAGGGAGCAGGGCATTCCTCCATACAGGCTGAAATCAGGACAGGTTCAAATCCTTCCAGTGTGTGTATACAATGAAAAACAAAGTTTAAAAAAAAAATAAAAATTTAGGAATGTGGTGCATCCAGGAACTGGCAAAGGCTGTTTCCTCTCCCTTGCAGCTGGAGCCAGGAGGAGCGGGATCTTATTCCCCCTTGGCATAAGGCAGCCATTCACACATCACCTGTCTCCCAGGAGAGTGTCTTCTCACTCAGCTGCAAGTTCAGGCACATCCTGGACCCAGCTATGTTGGGTGGTGATAGCATTGCCCATGCTGCTGAGTCTGGGTGAGATGAAGACTCCTGGGGGTATCCATTGGTATAGACAGACTTGCCACTCCTCTCAGGGTGGCATGCAACCGCCCAGTCCCTGCTGACCACCTCTGTTTGTAACTCATGTCCCAACTTCCATGACAGATGGTTGGGTTTGTCCCAGTTTTATTTTTAGTTCATTGCTGTTCATGAGGCTGTCCCCACAACTCCACCACCATGGCTGCTGCCCTGCCTGGGTCAGCTCTAGTGACAAACTCTGTTCTCATGGCAAAGAAAAACTACTTTTGAAGCCAAGCCCCGGTTACTGCTGAGGAGTGTGTGCAGTGCTGAACACACATACCACCATGGGAGCCCATGCACGGGCTGGATTCACCTGCTCTTCAGACTGAATTGTCCCTTCCCTGGCAGAGGACATTGAGCTATTAGAGTTTATGAAAGAAGCCACATGACTGTCACCTTTCCCTCTCATTGCTCTGATACCGTTAAAAGAAACCAGCTCCAACTCCACAGTGCTGTAACAGAGACTTGGCAGCCGCTGTCTGTGGGAAGTGGGAAAATAGAAGTATCCAAGGCTCTGCCAGTCTTGGCAGGCAAGTACGTGTGTGTATGTGTGTGTGTCCCCGTCTGTGCATGTGTTTGTCCATGTCCCTGTGCAGCTAGAGGGAAGTCTGATTTCCAGGGGGAATTAATTGGAGAAACTGAAGGTCACTCCTCTGCTACCAACTAATGTTGGTAATGTAAACCAGTTCTTTTTCCTAAAAGGGCTGCAAAATGAAACCATGTAGTGCATCTTTTGAAAGCAGAATAATTTAGCCAGCAATAATTTTACTATCAAGCCTTTTTTAATGGCTCAGCTAATTTCAGGCTCTTTCACTAGCTACTGCTACTGGAGAAGAGATACATTGTATTTTCCAATGCACAGAAGGGACTCATTCCCTTTACTAGGACTGACAGAGGAAGGGATCTATAGTTAAAATATTTACTGTTCCTGAAATGTGCATCTTTGAAATTGTCTTTTTTTTTTTCTTTCTTTCTTAAGTAACCTGAAGGAAAGGCAGTTAGAAAACCATGGATGTATAGCATCTGCTTATGATACAGCTAGAATTTATCAGCACCATTCTCACAAGGGAGTGGGCTTAGTCTGGTCTGCACTGTAGCAAACTGCAGCAGTCCCTAAATCTCCTGCCCAATCCTCTGCCAGCTGTCTTGCAGCACCATGCAAAGTGGGAAATAAAAGCAGTGCTGTCACTGCTATTGCAGCAGTGCTGCCTCTGGATTTGTTTAAGTTATCTGCATCTCATCTTTCATCAAATGCCTCCACGGGGCAAAGATCAGTCCCAGGCTGTTTTACAGAGGCTGCCTGTGATGGACATGATAGCTCCAAAAAGTACATCTCTAAAGACATAGTCTGAAAGAGCTTAATCCCTTGCCTAGGACACCACCAACCCCTCACCAGTGGCTACTAAGCTGTTGGGCAGGAGCTCCAGTGTGCCATCCTGACCAGGCAAATGGCCCAGGATGAGCTTCAGCAGCCTTAGGCAGTGTACTGCATGACCACAAGCATGCATTCTAGCTGCTCTGAGACTTCAGGGTCTGGAGGGACCTTCTGAGCCTATAGCCAAGGTGTTGACCAGACCTAATAGCAGAGATAAGAAAGGACTCTGCACTGGTAAGGCCTCACCTTGAGTACTGTGTCCAGTTCTGGGCCCCTCACTTCAAGAAGGATGTTGAGGTGCTGGAGAGGGTCCAGAGGAGAGCAATGAGACTGGTAAAGGGGCTGGAGGGGAAGCCATATGAGGAAAGGCTGAGGCAACTGGGACTATTCAGCCTGAAGAAGAGGAGACTCAGGGGTGACCTTATCGCTCTCTACAACTACCTGAAGGGAAGTTGTAGTCAGATAGGGGTTGGGCTCTTCTCCATGGCAGCTATTGACAGGACAAGAGGCCATGGCTTGAAGTTGCAGCAGGGGAGGGTTAGACTGGACAATAGGAAGCACTTCCTCACGCAGAGGGTGATTGGGCTCTGGAATAGGCTGCCCAGGGAGGTGGTGGAGTCGCCATCCCTGGAGGTGTTTAAGAAAAGATTGGATGTGGCACTGAGTGGCATGGTTTAGATGTTGTGGTGTATTGGGTCATAGGCTGGACTTGATGATCCTGGGGGTCTTTTCCAGTCTTGGTGATTCTGTGTGATTCTGTGTGTGACTATTAGTGTGGAAACCTGAAAACAAGTGTAAAATTTTTTGAAACCCAGGAAAAATGCATAACACTCCCATATTTAAATTGAGAGGAAAAAGGAAAAGTAAAAAAGAAAACAAAGTAAAAAAGAAAACAAAAAAGAGAAAGAAAAAAGAGAAAGAAAAAACAACAAAGAGAAAAAGAAAAAGAGGAAAGAAGTAAAAGGAGAAAAGAAAAAAAGAGACTGACACATCACATTTGGCCAAAACCACAGGTTCAATCAACCTGCCAATCATGCTATTTCTAACCACATGTTCAGCACCCAAGAGGCCTTGGTATTTCCCTGTAGTAGTACTGTAAAGTTTCCTGATCACCCATGGGAAGCACCTGCCTTTCTCTTCAGTGACTGTTGATACTCCAATAAAGCAAGGAAAGTGCTGCTATTTTTTTCCCCAAAAGACAAAGTAATTCACATTTTATGCTGGAAATACCTTTGTGTTTCAATATATGTTATATTCATGTGAAATAAAAGAGAAACTAATCAAGGCTTGGTTTTCTTTTTAAGCTTGAATCAAAAGCACTTCCAGAAAAGTAAGATAAGAGTTAATGACATTTTTCTGGCAGGGAAAAAACTGGATCCTTAAAGCAAGGAGAGAATTAGAGCTTCTATGTTGCATTTGGTGGTTAAACCATTGTCCTGGTTTGAGTTATGACCCCAAACTGACCAACAATGCATTCCATTCCATATATGTCATATTCAGTTTAAAATTGAGGATCAGTTCCTAAAATTTTCACATCAAGCTTGGGCCTTGAAATTGCTTATATAATGCCTAAGACCCAAGCAAGGCAGGTGCATGATTAAGCTATTTAACACCTAATTAACAGCAAGTACAGAAAAGGAGTGGTTTAGTGGCTCCCTTCTCCCTGAGTACCTGGGCTATCTGGGGTGGTAGAGTAGTGACTCTCCTTGTGAGGATCAGAAGCCTAGCTCTGCTGCTGCAGGTCTCTGTCTTGCCTTTGATCTCAATCCAAGAATTCCTGACTTCAGTTCTAGGATCCAGCCCCTGAATCTGATTCCTGCCTGCTGGTGAATCCTTCTGCTACAGTATCAGTGGTGACAGTGACATAGTTGCCATCAAGATGTTTTTGGGTTTGATATTGGTTTTGTATGTATTTGTATGTATTTGATTTTATTGTTACTATTTTCATTGAGGTGGTTTAAGTTCTCATTTCCAATCCACAAGTCTCTCTCTCTGTTAATGCCTTTTTATTTCCTGGAGTGGGGGAGAAGGAGGTAATAGAGAGCATCTGTCACTGGATTAGTGGTCAGCTCAGCCCTAAACCTTGACAACCATGCAGAGAGCAGAAAGTTATTATGCAAAATGATTAGATGCAGTATGCAAAGGGACTAAGGTGGCAATGTCATTGCTGATTCAAACCCAATGCAGGTGCTGCTGCTGCATTTGATAGGACACTTGAGTGCATAGCTGGGGCTGCACTGTGGGTGCCTGTGGGTTGCAGGTGGGTGGTTTGCCTCCCTCAAAGGGAGGAGCACTTAGGTAGTGGAGCCCAAATGATGTCAGGAGATCAGTCAGATATCAGGTCCTGGGCCCTGCCAAAACACGGGCAAGTAAAGGCACTAGGAGAAGGGCGGATCCAATACCTGAAGTAAATACTTAGAAAACAAGAGTTCTTATGGTGTTAGGTTAGGGCGCAATTGATATAGGGTTTTCAGGATCTCCTTTGGCTTTACATATTTTTAAGTACCACTGTTCTCTGGCTCATAGAGTGGAACATAGGGAACATAGCTAAATTTGCTAATTGCCCAGCAGGCTGGTTGGAAAGTACCAGTAGGTGGAANCTCTACAACTACCTGAAGGGAAGTTGTAGTCAGATAGGGGTTGGGCTCTTCTCCATGGCAGCTATTGACAGGACAAGAGGCCATGGCTTGAAGTTGCAGCAGGGGAGGGTTAGACTGGACAATAGGAAGCACTTCCTCACGCAGAGGGTGATTGGGCTCTGGAATAGGCTGCCCAGGGAGGTGGTGGAGTCGCCATCCCTGGAGGTGTTTAAGAAAAGATTGGATGTGGCACTGAGTGGCATGGTTTAGATGTTGTGGTGTATTGGGTCATAGGCTGGACTTGATGATCCTGGGGGTCTTTTCCAGTCTTGGTGATTCTGTGTGATTCTGTGTGTGACTATTAGTGTGGAAACCTGAAAACAAGTGTAAAATTTTTTGAAACCCAGGAAAAATGCATAACACTCCCATATTTAAATTGAGAGGAAAAAGGAAAAGTAAAAAAGAAAACAAAGTAAAAAAGAAAACAAAAAAGAGAAAGAAAAAAGAGAAAGAAAAAACAACAAAGAGAAAAAGAAAAAGAGGAAAGAAGTAAAAGGAGAAAAGAAAAAAAGAGACTGACACATCACATTTGGCCAAAACCACAGGTTCAATCAACCTGCCAATCATGCTATTTCTAACCACATGTTCAGCACCCAAGAGGCCTTGGTATTTCCCTGTAGTAGTACTGTAAAGTTTCCTGATCACCCATGGGAAGCACCTGCCTTTCTCTTCAGTGACTGTTGATACTCCAATAAAGCAAGGAAAGTGCTGCTATTTTTTTCCCCAAAAGACAAAGTAATTCACATTTTATGCTGGAAATACCTTTGTGTTTCAATATATGTTATATTCATGTGAAATAAAAGAGAAACTAATCAAGGCTTGGTTTTCTTTTTAAGCTTGAATCAAAAGCACTTCCAGAAAAGTAAGATAAGAGTTAATGACATTTTTCTGGCAGGGAAAAAACTGGATCCTTAAAGCAAGGAGAGAATTAGAGCTTCTATGTTGCATTTGGTGGTTAAACCATTGTCCTGGTTTGAGTTATGACCCCAAACTGACCAACAATGCATTCCATTCCATATATGTCATATTCAGTTTAAAATTGAGGATCAGTTCCTAAAATTTTCACATCAAGCTTGGGCCTTGAAATTGCTTATATAATGCCTAAGACCCAAGCAAGGCAGGTGCATGATTAAGCTATTTAACACCTAATTAACAGCAAGTACAGAAAAGGAGTGGTTTAGTGGCTCCCTTCTCCCTGAGTACCTGGGCTATCTGGGGTGGTAGAGTAGTGACTCTCCTTGTGAGGATCAGAAGCCTAGCTCTGCTGCTGCAGGTCTCTGTCTTGCCTTTGATCTCAATCCAAGAATTCCTGACTTCAGTTCTAGGATCCAGCCCCTGAATCTGATTCCTGCCTGCTGGTGAATCCTTCTGCTACAGTATCAGTGGTGACAGTGACATAGTTGCCATCAAGATGTTTTTGGGTTTGATATTGGTTTTGTATGTATTTGTATGTATTTGATTTTATTGTTACTATTTTCATTGAGGTGGTTTAAGTTCTCATTTCCAATCCACAAGTCTCTCTCTCTGTTAATGCCTTTTTATTTCCTGGAGTGGGGGAGAAGGAGGTAATAGAGAGCATCTGTCACTGGATTAGTGGTCAGCTCAGCCCTAAACCTTGACAACCATGCAGAGAGCAGAAAGTTATTATGCAAAATGATTAGATGCAGTATGCAAAGGGACTAAGGTGGCAATGTCATTGCTGATTCAAACCCAACGTAGGTGCTGCTGCTGCATTTGATAGGACACTTGAGTGCATAGCTGGGGCTGCACTGTGGGTGCCTGTGGGTTGCAGGTGGGTGGTT
Source organism: Bucco capensis (assembly GCA_013396975.1). NCBI lineage: Eukaryota > Metazoa > Chordata > Aves > Piciformes > Bucconidae > Bucco > Bucco capensis. The sequence goes on along the minus strand of VWZO01011167.1, from coordinate 426,115 downwards.
TGCCTCCCTCAAAGGGAGGACCACTTAGGTAGTGGAGCCCAAATGATGTCAGGAGATCAGTCAGATATCAGGTCCTGGGCCCTGCCAAAACACGGGCAAGTAAAGGCACTAGGAGAAGGGCGGATCCAATACCTGAAGTAAATACTTAGAAAACAAGAGTTCTTATGGTGTTAGGTTAGGGCGCAATTGATATAGGGTTTTCAGGATCTCCTTTGGCTTTACATATTTTTAAGTACCACTGTTCTCTGGCTCATAGAGTGGAACATAGGGAACATAGCTAAATTTGCTAATTGCCCAGCAGGCTGGTTGGAAAGTACCAGTAGGTGGAACTAGGTTCCAAAACATTGAGCTTCTCCTCCCATGTAAGCCAACTTTTAATTATCACTTGATAAAAGATATCTGAGCAAGGAAAAAGAGGTCACAGGCTTGGATCAAAATTGCCCCACACATGACCAGTAAGTTGATCAGCTTCTTAAAAGGGACTGTGTATCCTCTACAGCCTCCAGAGGCTGTCCGTGTCAGGAACAAGGTGCCAGTCCAAGTGTACTAAGCAAGGTGTCTGTGCCTGGGAAAGGTCTGGTCAGAATGTAGTGTCAGAGTGATGTTGTGCATGCAGTGACAGAGTGCTGTTTTTTATTTACTAAACAGTGTGCTTTGTGCCAGCTTTGACAGTTGTCCCACCTTTATAACGGTTCTGTGGATATTCTGTGTTTATGACTGTGATGTTTTCCTCCAAGTAGGGGAGAAAATACCTGGTTTTAAGTGGTACAAGGGTCTTTTCTTATAAGAAGGAAAAACAGAAAGGAAGAAAAAAACCCCAGACATCTGAACAGACGTTTAATAGGTGAAGGAAGAAGCTTAAGAGACTTAAGCTCCACTGTCTTCAGAGAGTTTACAAAAGCTCACTGTAAACACTCCTGTTTCAAAGCGTATGCTGCTTTATCTATGAAAAGCTAAACACTGGCTAATTCTTTAATTAGTTCCCAACAAGATGTTTTTCTCTGTAGTCAAGGCTTGCAAGAGCATAATTGCGTCTTTAGTTTAAAACAAGTGTCAATATAGAAAGTTGGTTTGATTTCTCTTTCTTCAAATGTTTTATTTTCCCTTCCCTGATTTGGGAAAGGCTGATTATTTTTAGCTTCCTGCACTGCAGTCCCAGTGCATGGACATGACAGAGGTAGAGCCAAGCTGGTGGTGTGATATGTGGTAAAATTGTTAGAACACAGTGCTTGGAGTGTGAATCCCTCCCAGGGATGGGGAAACGGAGAACTCTGAGCCACCATCAGTTGAGCAGCTTGGCTTATTGAACTGTAATAACTAATAGTAATACACATGACCCTGGGTGTTCAAGTACTACATGGCATGCCACAGACCTACATTTGGAACCTCCCAACCTCCTGCTTACCACCACAGTCATCTACATTCATCTACATTTATTTTAGCAAAGTTCTCAGAGCATCAGCAGATCTCCTTCTAGTTGGTCAAGAGCTGCCTCAGTCTTGGCAATGCTGAGCACACATGAATCTTCTGGGCCTGGATCTCATGTAGACCACAGCAGGAGGGAAAGGAACTCTCTGGTTTCTAGGAAATACTGAGTTATATGTTATCTTTAATCATTCATTATGAATGGAAATAGTATTGGGGGCCAAAAATAGAGATTGATGAAGAAATGTACCATGGGGTATCAGAAGTCAGCCTTTGGGAGCATATGGGGTTTTGAAAGCAGGAACTTCTGCTCCTTCCCCCAGTTCATGTACTGATTAAAGAGAATATGCATATGTCCATTTGAAAGCCGGCATAATTTGCTACCGCTTTTGAACATTTTCTCCCTTTTGTGTCTATTTCCAAGTATATGGTAAGTAAATTCTCAGTTGAGTCATTAATTCTTTCAGCACATCTGAAAGAACTTGAGTTGACTAACATGATCATAAATTCAGGCACTTGGAATATGAGTACCTGAGCCTAGATGTGTTTACCATTAATGTTAAATATCATTGGTAGTTCTTGCAAACTTTTCTTTCACTTTTAAAACTGGCAGTCCATCAGATTTTTATATAAGGTTGGGACCTACAGTATTTTTCCTGCTGTAAATATGTTACTATCATAAAGCAAACATTCTCCCCATTATTGTTAGTGTACTTCCTTTGCTTAGTCTCCGAGAATGTGCCGAAGGCAGCATATAAAAATTGTTGGAGTCTCAACTTCCTTTCATTCCTCTTGTCAGCAAATCATGGCCAGAAGATGTAATTGAGGCCATTTTGGTAAACCTCACTTAGGTTGTCTGTGGCCTACTTTGCTACCCAGAATCTGTCAATGGCTGTGAATGGAGACCCAGGAGAATCTCTGTTCTCAGGACCACCCCTGGGCTGCTATATGACTTTGGGCTGCTTTTCCCAGAGCTATCCTGCCTGCCCCTTGATAGTCTTGGGGTGACATCTTACTGTGGGGACATGTGGCAGAACAGAACATCACAAACTGCATTATGTGCCCAATGCCAGGAAGTTTTTACATCCTGCAGTTCAGGAAATTCTGGACATTAACGATATTAATTGTCAGGTTTAGCAGCAGGCCCAGGGTTGAGCAGGTACAGACACTGAGTGATCTTTGTTGAAGATGAATCTTGCACATCAAACATAAACTGCAAAGACAGCCATGTTGTGCCTATTGCTCAGGCACCATGCAGGACTATAACCTGAATGCTACTTGGATGAGTACCTGCAGCCTTATACCCACTTGCAATGGAGAGCCTTGGGCAGTTGTCTTTCCAGAGCCCCTGATATTCTGTGGGCATCTGGTGAACACTTTCTTTCATGGTTCTGGTTGCACATTGAAGACATTGTTTTTGGCCAGTATTTAAGATGAGATTACTGTATAAGGACTGCTTGCTGATATCTCTGGCATGTGAAATTTTCCTATTAGAAATGTCTCTGGATATTTAGAAGAGCAATGTGCTCTTCTAAACTATTGAGTATGACTCCTGGATAGAAAGTAGTAGCAAAGCCATTCAAAACTTATTTTTATTCTCTGCAGTAATTAATTGCATGTATCAGGGCCCACTCTTGTCCTTTCAAGTATCAGAAGAAAGATTATGAGAAAGGTTCAATAAATCAAACATGGAAGTGTTGCCACCAAGTGGTACAAGCTATGTTAGGCAATGGCTCATAATTTATAGATTACACTGATCTGAGACACCCTGATGTATTTATAAAAAGGTTCTTTTTGTGCTTTGTTTAGCTATCTTTTTCATTTGTGATGCATTTTATTTCCTATGGTGTTTAATGATCATACTAGCATCCATCTCTGTGCAGTCACAGGGTGTATTACATGGCTCTTTCAGCTTGTTCTGGAGCTGCAGGCAGAGAGGGGGAGATATGAAGGGTTTTCTGGATGTATGGGTCTGGTCAGGGTGTCCTTAACACAGTCCTCTGTATTGTTAGGTTGTGGCACATCCCTCCTTCTGCAAGCTCAAGAGGGAGTAGAAAGAGTGGGGCTGCAGGGGAACATGCCCCCTCAGGCCCTGACAAATGGCTGAGGAATGTCCCAGCCTGCCCCTGTCATTTCTAGCTCAGCCTTTCCTGAGTGACTTTGACACTTTTGAAATCATCTGCACACTTATATGGGTTTTAATGTCACTGAAGTGATATGCTAAGGTGTTTAGTTTTTCAGCCAAAGCACTAAGTACACTGTACTTTAGCCACATGTTTTTCTTTACAGTGCAGGAGCTGAATTAATGCCCTTTGCTGAAAAAGTCTCGTGAAAACAAGACTAAGGCACTATTTTATTATTTCTATTCTGAAGCACACAACATTATTCTTCAGATGTGCCACATTCACGGGGACAGGGCTCCCTAGAGCCACTTGGGGCACAAGGCAGCAGCTGGCAAAGAGAGGGATATAGGGACTTGTGCATATGCACACACACAGGTCTCACCTCTGGGCATGCACCTTTAAATCCTAGCACGTGCTGGTGGTTTGGAGGGTCTGCAGGCCTCATACCCCTCTGCCTCCCATGCAACGAGGCTGCCAGCACCAGAACAACCATTCCCTGAATCGTCCTTTTCCTTTGGTGGATGGCAATGTGCAGGCCATGCTGGAGTTTGGAACTAGAAGTTTTGGTGGGTCCTCACACAGCGGTGGCAGCACAGTGCTAGGTTGGCTGCATGGATAAGTTGAACTCCTGAAATACGAACCCAACAGGAAAGATTTAGGTCAAAAAGATGCTTTTTCAAAGCTGCCATCTTTACTCAGCTGACACTGCTTCTTAACTTTTGTTCAACAACCTCTCCCTTTCTCTCTGTCCTTGGATAATTGCCTTTTGTTTCTTTAAGTGAAAGCCCGAAGTTATCTTTTTTTTTCCTTTTAACGTTGTCACTATTGGCATCATTATCTTCAGACCAAGCAAATCATGGCAAAAGGCAGAAGCAGTCAGCAAGCTGCTTTTATCCCAGGTTTAGTCTCTGTTAACTAAAATCACAGTAGAGGAGTTAAATTAATGCAGCTGATCCCCTGAAAGGGAACCACTAGAAAGGAATTGGCAAATGTATGTGTTAGTGAACCTGATGGGAGAAAAGGTCTCAAAAAAATCTTGCTATATAACTTCCAAAGCTCTTACAAGTGTGAGTGTGAATACATTTCAATTTTATTTTTCACAGTATAAAAAGAAAGAAAATAAATGTAATGGAGGCTGTTAACCTAAATAACACCTAGCATTGTTACCCAGATGGAAAGGATCTGATATAATTAGAATATCAGATTTATTTAAAATATATCTTATCAGGAGTAGAGGAACTTGCCTGAAATGGCTTATATTTTAATCTATTATACAGAGATAGTTAAATTTGACTTTTTTGAAGTAGCTAATTCTTTTTCAATATAGGTGTTCTTTAGACATCACACTTGCATATGATTTTTCCACTTATTTTTACTACTACTCCTTTAAAAAATAACCAAGATAAATCAAGCAGACAATTTGGTATAATAAATTCACTAGCAAATGAAGTAATTATTTTGGAAATCATTATAGCAAAATTATCTTTTCTTTATTTTCTGTGAGGTTTTGCAGGTGGAAGAGGCCAAATCTCTAGAACACTTTTATTTATACATGGTTGTATCTATTGTATATCTGTTGCACCTACATCTGTACATCTGTAAGTGGAATATATACTTCCTGACCCCCCCCCCC
>VWZO01011167.1:308265-420928 GCA_013396975.1 Bucco capensis | reverse complement strand
CTTCCCTCCCCCCCCCCCCCCCGCCATCTCTACTAAATTCTTTCTGTTACTGAAGAGATGAGAACATAAACAGAAAAGGTCATAAAGCCATGTTTAAATGAAACACAAAGGAGCCACTGGACAGCTTCCTATGACTTCAACTAAAACTCTGTCCATCAACAAAGAACAGTTTTAAGCAAGATGTTTGACAGCTATTTAGAAAGTATTGAAACTTTACAAGGGCCAGGAAGCTTTCTTGTTTTTGCTTCTGCTTTTGGCCTTAACAGTGCCTGCACTGAAGGTGTTAACCCTCTAGTGAACACTGTGCCATATCTCTTTGACGACAACAAAAGCAAAACAAAGACGGCTGAACAGTGTGTACATTTTGGCAAGCAAAATGGTAGACCAAATATTAGAGTTACAGTGCAGTGAGAACAAATTTGGAGGCAAGTAACCCAAGTTAAAACAGCTGAGAGCAATAAGCAAGCCACTAGCAGCAAAGATACATGCTGGTTATTTCCAAAGTAGCAGGTGACAGATGCTGTACACAGCACAGCATGTATCAGGATCATCATCTTTGGAGATGCATCCCTGTCCTAGTGGATGCTGGAAGCAGATGCACACAATCCACTGGGGATGAGGGGGTGCAGGATTGAGTTTGCCACTGCTGACTTACACAGTGACTGCTTTAGATAAATAGGTTTCCAGGCTAACCTCTCCAGGCACCTGGAGACTGATACCTCCAGAGCAAAACCCACTTCTTGCCTGGCTTGAATCACCTCTGCTGGTGCCAGTGGCTCCCACTGGCAATGCCACGCAGGCACGCAATGAGAGTGCCCACCTAGATCAGACAGACCAGCCCTGTACTAACATATAGCTCCAAGCCCTGTTCCATCACTGCCTGTGCTTTCCTTGCCTTACAGAATTGCATGTAGGGCTTAAACCTTGATAATGACCTCTGAGGAGCAGCAAAGAGAAACAGTTTCTGGCCCTGAATGTCTTTGTTTTGCAGCTATTTTTGAAGGAAGTGGGAAAATGATCATAGGGCATTAAAGCTGAAATACCTAAACTCCCTCATTTTTGGTATGCTAGAAAAGGCTTAGGTATTTAAATAATTGAGCTATATGGCTAATCTACTGTCAGCTCTGAACTTTAAATTAGTTTAAAATCTATTAAAGGATTATAAAATAATTGTCATATTAGAATTACAGGGTAAGAACATGAGCACACTCATTCAAGTTGGAGACCCTCCTTTCTGCACACCTGATTTCACCACGGTGGCACTTTCCCCTGACACTTCTTCAGGATAGCACACAGGGGAAAGGACATAGTCATACAACCAGATGCTGTGGCAAAGGAGATGGTGGGAAGGATAGTGGATTAGGTAATAAAGATGTTGCTTCTCTTCACTCTCTGCCCAGCCTCCAGACAGTGCAGCCTTGGGTGTCTGATGTCTCGCATGGTTCATGTACATACCTTTCATTTAATCTCTGAGAACCACTGGGTTGTAATCAGGACCTGGCACGCACCTGTACACAGAGACACAACATACATGCCAGCCCAACAAGGGATGCAATAGGTAAGGACTACTGTATGGAGATCAATTAGATGTAAATAAAATGATTAAAAGTAGACAAATTAGTATGTAAATAAATGAGGGGAAATACTTCCTCTGTTTAGTGCAATGCAAAGATGCCAGCCTGGGCAGGGAATCAAGGCCCATTTAAGTTGCCTATGTATATAACTGTCTGTGCTTCGCCTTGGAGATAATTTTTACATTACTAAGACTATATAAATAAAGCATCCAGAACAGAAAAGTACAGGAAGAAAGTAGAGCTCTCTACTCAGATTCTTTAAAAATATCTAATTTATTAGAGGGAGGAAAAATGTACCTCCAACAACAGGAAAGTTTAAAAGAGGCTTGTACTGAATGTTACCAATTCACACAAGAAAAAAGTTTTTACTACTTCTCTCAATGTAGAAAGACACAAAGGTTTTGGTACTTTGTGCCTGAGTAGGGAAAAGATTGAGATTGCTTTTGCCATATTGTGATTTTAAAAAAATCATGCTATTTAAATGGTATTAAATGGGACTCCTGCTTTCTTGTAGCCACAGATTTTAGAGCAATTGCTTCTCATTTAGCTTGTCCAAATTTTTTTATACTGAGACCCTGGCACTAAACCAGACAAAAGGTATTATTTAACTTATAACAAAATACAGCAGTTTCATCCCAAATGCTGACTGCTGTGAGTCATGGACAAATCAGGGATGCCAGGTCCGATTTTGTGTTGGGGATCTCAGAGGATCTTTTAGATACCATCATGATTTGGCTTGCAGTGAGTTGTGGCAATCCAGATTCTCCAGGTGATGCCAGAGACAGCAAATGCATCCCAAAAGAGCAAAATTTTTGGGCTGTTACTTGCTGGGGACCAGACAGTATCCTGCAGAGAGCTCCCCACCAGCTCAATCTGGCCAAATATTCCTCCTTGGGCAGCTGCTGGTGGAAATGGTCCTGTTGCTACCCGATGCCTTTGCACGTGGGCTGTGAGAGAAAGCTGCTTGCCTGATGTCTTGCTGGTGGACAGTTAAGAAAGAGAACTGAATTTAAATGGAAGGTGCAATAACGTGAACATGAAATTGTTTTCCAGCCTCCAGCTTCCATTCCTAGTGAACATGAAGAAAAAAAGACATGCAATATAAATTCGCATGCACAGAGTGAAGGATCATGCAGTTTTTCCAGTCAAATTTGAAGATGAATTAGTCTTTGAGATACCGTCTGTTTAAGGATTATGTTGTTAATAACCTAAATTTGACACACATTTTTCCCCCTTTAGTCACTACCTGCAAAGCCTCTCTGAAAATTATCTCTCATGAAGCTGTGTCATTAATGGCTTCCTGTGAGGTTTCTTTTGAAAGCAGCAAAAAGGTAAATAAAAATGAATTAATATAGCATTTTGGGTTTGTAGGCAAAATATGCAAATATCTTACTGACAAAGCCTTAGTAGCATTAAAGGCTTTCAGATCCTATCCTCAGAGACTCTGCTTGTGGAATCAGAAGCCTTCAGGCAACCTTTACCTTAGCTTATGTGTAATACACACACACGTGCATGTGTGCTCACACTCCCTTTCTCTTCCCTCCACTCCACAATGTCTTTAACCAATTCCCTCTGGTGCAGTTTTCAGCTTCACAGTTCATGAATTTTATTTTCAATCAATAAATAAACCTATTATCAAGTTTTGTATTCTCATCATATATTGTCATTTCTCATAAACCACTTCACTGTATGGGTCAGCTTCACTGAGCACGTGCTGCTCAGCTTTACATCTCAGTAGAGGGCTGTCATGTATACAGATGTGATGTGTATGAAGATCTAATCAGATTGCAGTTGTAATTAGTAATTATGAATAAGCCTAAGTAACAATTCAGTATTAGTATTATGAATCTGTGCTGCGATTGTGCTCAGCATTTTGGTACTCTTTGAGCCCTGGCCTATGACATCTTATAGTACAGTGCAGAGGACTGCTTTACACTTCCACAGGCCCATCCATATCATCAAAGAAAGTGTTATTTCTGATTTATAATATAACAGCATTTATAAACCATTTTAGGCCGCTAAAGCAAAGCTTCTTGAATTTCCTTTGGAGGGTTGTCAAGTTTCCACTGTAAAGGGAATAATTTTAAGAACCAGTGATCCACCATGATGAACCTCTTCTAATTGCTCATGCAGATTTCTTTAGGCAGTGTTAGTTTGGGCACGGTGTCAAAAGGCAGGCCAGCTTCATGGTGGTCAGGTCCTCAGACTGTTACTGATTTGCACCTTGAATTTTATCTGTCAGCCCAGATGGAGTACTAGATGCTGGTGTCATATGCAGTTATCAAATGATAGTATTACNTCGTGAAGCCTAGCCATACATACATTACAAGGTCAAATGCCAAGTAATATTCCAAAATGAAGCCTCCAATTTTCCTAATTTGCTAGCCTCTGACAGTGTGCAATCTTGCATACACACACAAAAAAATGACCCTGTCAGTGGGCTTTTGGTCAAAAAGGATAGAAGCAAGCACAAGGTCAAGGAAGTTGGAAGCAAACATTCCCAGTTAAGCACACTTTAAGCACAGGAAACTCCAGCAGCAATTTGTATTTAACCTGATAACACTTCAATTATTCAATCTTCACTACTATCATTACTTTCTGATAGTAGATGTGATACCACCACTACAGTACAACACCATTACTACTGATGCTAATACAACTAACACTGCTAATTGTAGCAGCATCATTACTAATTTGCACTACTGAATATTATCACTGCACACTCCTAATTAGAAGAGCCTGGGGTTTCAGATCCGTTTTCTTATCACTCTCTGCAATGTTTTTTCTTTTTTGGACCTGACCAAGATAGCACAGGAGAAGATACTTTGAGACAAAACAAGAATCATTGAAAGGAGGCTTTTGGGATTTCCCACTTCTAAGGGGGATTTGTAGACTCCAAGGAGATATCTTTCCCTCTTCAGCCGTGGCTTAGAGAGTCTGTATGAGAACAGAAGATTTTGTTCATGGTCTAAGGAAGGAGCAAGGATATTGTCCTGGCTGAATTTAGTTTGGAAAAAAACCCTTTTCTCTGTGTCAGAAGATGAATTTAAGTAATGGGAATAAATGCATGGGTGACAAAGTCTGTATCTCATTGCAGCACCACAAAGTTGAAGTGTTGTATATTTGAGACAATGTACGCCTCAGCACCATGCCATTAAAATAATCAAAGTGGTTTGGGGCTTTGTATTCTTGAGTCTGGTATTGAGCCATTGGCGAAGTTAATATTTATGAGGTTTGAGAACATTGATTTCGTGGTGTGATTTCTGGCCATATGACTTTTGATAGTCTAAACAACTTGATTTTAATTTAGATGACCCAAAGTATCTTTAGAAATTCTGTGCTGTGCTCACATCCACCCAAGTCAGTACACCCCTGACACTGCCAGCCAGGAATGATGTATGGGAGGGATAGCATGCAGAGCATGATGAGTGACAGCAAGGCAGGCTTGCAGTGGAGTCCCTTGTTCCACGCTGGTCTGCTAACTCTGCCACATGGTCTTTGAGCTGTCCATGTGAGTCCCCGCTCCTTGTGTATGGAGCTGTTTGAGCTGCAAACCAAAGAAGCAGAGAAGGCATTAATATTGAAGTTAAAGGCTATCTCCTATGTCAAATGTCAGCTCCCAGCCCCTCCTCCCATGGATGTTTTCTCTGAAGTGCACTGCTAATTCCATTAAGTACAACTCGCTGCAGGAGAACATAGAGGCAACACAATAATGAAAAGATACTTCCTATCCTTCACAAAAGTTCACTATTTGTTCACAAAAAGCAAATAGGCAGAAATTTAGTCATGACAAATAATTTTGCTGGTTTTGTTTCACATTTCTTATTCACTTTTTATTGTTTCTATTTTGTCTAATCTTTGATATTAAACTGTGTTTCTTTGACTGTGAGATTCTATAACTGTGATGTATCTTTACTTCAAAGACAAGACTACATATTTTAGTTGCAGATACTAAGAATGTGATAACTAGCAACTTGATTTTTTTTCTTTTGTCCTTTTTTTATTTGTCTAAGAAATATGTGATAGTTTTACTTCCTCTTCAGTATTCTTTCATCATAAAGCACATGAGCAATCTTTTCTTCTGAACAGGGAACACATGCTTTATTTCTTTATGTCATTACAGCCCTTATCTTTAAGTTAGGCTTCTCTGTATTGACCTACTGGTTTTGAAAGTTATGTTTTCTGAGCGTGTCTGTACTGGCTGTTACAGGGTCAAGGCACTGAAAGCAAGCCAAACTTCTCTGGGGGCCTCTTTCCTTTGTTTCAGTGAATGTTTGCCAGAATATCTAAGTCCTGCAGCAGCACTGACTGTACTGAACTCTCTCAGAACATTTCTCTTATCATACATGGACTCCTAAGTGTGTATAGGTGTCCTGGTTTGAGTTATGACCCTAAACTGACCAACAAGGTATTCCATTCCATATACCTCATATTCATTACAAAATTGAGGGCCAGTCCGTGAAACTTTCACATCAAGCTTGGGCTTAGGGATCTCTTACACAGAGCCTAAGACCCAAGCAAGGCAGGTGCATGATTAAGCTACTTAGCACCTAACTAACAGCAAGTATGAAAAAGGAGTGGTTTGGGCCTCCACTCTCCCTGAGGGTTGAGCACCTGAGCAATCTGGGGTGGTGGACTGGTGACTCTTCCTTTTTCCTTCCTGGAGTGGGTGAAAAGGGGGTAATAGAGAATAATAGGATACAAGCAATTACTCTCCAGAAAGGTGTAGACTAGAAGGCTCCCTGTGTCCACATTGGGTGTGCTATGAGGGTGGAGGTCAAAGGTTAATTTCTCAAAGGATGTCTTTCACCTCCTGTGTACCTTGGTGTGCTTGATGCACGTTATCGCACAAGCTTAAAACAAACTGTTGGGGTCAGTTTGGGTGTTTTTACCCTCCTAAACTGTAGAAGTCTTCAATTATGCTTCCAGCATTGAGGGAGGTATTTCCAGTCACAGAGGTAAAGAAGCTAGCAAAATGTACCTAATTTATGCCTAACCTGCTACCAGGATTCAGTGCTGAGAGCCTGCTTGTGAAGGCTGCCTTCTTCATACCCCAGCGAGCAAGCAAGGGGACCTGTTGTGCGATTCGCTCAGTTGTACTTTGCAGTCCCTGAGCCCACCTCTTGCTGTTGTTAATCTCTGTGGAAAAAGTTGTTTCTCTGGAATCAGTCAATAATGACATGTACTCAGAGCAGGTACATGCTTCAGGGGAAGGAAGATCCCAAATGTCTTAATGGGATATTGGGAAAACAGTTGAAGTTGACATTGCGCTTGTAGTCTCCAGCACTTTGGCCAAGGAGACTCTCTTGGTGTCCTTTGGCTGTTCCTGTACAAGAAGCATTAGAAGTAGGTGCCCATGCTGCCTTTTGACATGCATGTTAGGCAATGTAGGTACAGCTCTACTCAGAAGCTATAGGGCAACATTCTGTTGAAAATGAGGGTTTTTTGCAATGCCTTTGTGATTCTGATTTAAATATAGATGAATAAATGCAGAACCCAGTTCTCATCCTCATGATCACATTCACTTCTGCAATAGAAACACACAAGGCAAATGCAGATAGAAGCTTTTGTTTTATTTGGAAGGTTTCTGGTTATGACCCTAGGGAGGGATTCGGCCACTAATAAGTTATTGGCAAACCATCAGACCTGGTACTGTTAGCTTTAGTGTATCCACGGTTCCCATCTCATCTCCACATGAAGCAACTTTAGGTTGTACTTATATAGCAAACCCCTTTGAGTCTGTGTCCTGATTTAATATCAATCTAATATAGATTGGTTAGAGATAGTCAGCATGGATTTACAAAAGGGAGGTCATGCTTCACAATCTTGATTCATTTCTCTGAGGAAGTGACAATGAGAGTGGACAGGGGTGAAGAAGGAGACATAATTTACTTGGACTTGAAAAGTCTCTCAATACAGTGCCACATAACAGATTAATTTATAAGGTTAGCAAGTATGGGACTGATAGTAAAATACTTGATTGGATATAAAATTGCCATGGTAACAAGGGCCAGGGAGTGGCATAATGGTTATAGATCACACTGGGAAAGAGCTATGCACCCAGGGATGTATGTGTGTTTGAGGAAACTGTGAAGCTAAAAAGGATTGGCAAAACCAAAAGCAAAGGTGGTGGACAAAAGACAGAAACTGTTGACATATAGAAAACACAAAGGCTATGACCTCGTGGGAAGCAAATGACCACATCAACATTCAATTGGAAATTTCAGGTAATGTTCAGTGAAGAAAATTATCTAGGAACTAAAGGGGGCCAAGCCAGGCTCATCAGCTGTAGGTCTTGCAGCAGAGGCAAAAGTATACAGAGTAGCAAGAAACTTTCTTTTTAAGTGGAAAAGAGGGAAAAAATCAGAGATTGTTCAAAGTGCTAACGCTAACGTGCAATAGGTGGGAAGCATGTTCTCATAAACTGATCTTAACCTGCAAAGTCCAAGATCCCAGGGTGCTATGGAGATGAATCACAGCATTTAGGGTATGTTTTCAGCTCGAAGTAAATCTTTGGAGAATCCTAGTTTTTTCCGTTTGCTATGACCTAAGGAGACTGGACTTTGTGAACTGAAAACAGCTTTTATTGCTACCCTGCAAGATGCTATCTTACATGCTGTAGTGAAACAGAGAACTGGCCAAAAGAAACAAATGCAATATTAACTGAGGTACAAGAGAGACCACAAAGGATGCTAAGAGGCCTCAGAGATTCACAGCACTGAACAGAAAACTGGTTTCAGTTAGTACTTGCCTCCTTACAATGTGCTGAACTTTCCTATCTCTTGGATGATATTCAAAGAGGTCTTACTGGTGATATTTGTGCTGCCATCAGGTAGCAGTGCTGGTAGTTCCAAAAAATACAAGCTTCAATGTCTAGTTGAGTTTACACCTCAGTCCTTTGTTTTCACCTAAAGACACAGGCATCCAAGACCACTCCCACAGAGCATGTGTATGAAGGCAGACCCTTTCCAGTCCTACCCGTGCCCCTGCTTCACTCCTCACCCATTTTAAAAGCAAGAATCTCTGGAAGGATCAGACCATGCACTTTAGGAAAACTGGGAATGACTTTTTATTTTAAAAAAGAGTTGCTTTCTTAGCATTTGAGTGGCATGGTACAGGATTAGAAAGGAAACTTGATGCACTGTACCAGTTAGCCTGACTCGTTTGTCTGCGGTTTGTGCTATAGGCTCTGCTTTGGCTTATGATATTGGCTCAAAACTTTGGTCCTGTTCCTGAAGCCACTAATGTCATTAGTCAAACTCTCATTGATTTGAGCAGGACCAAGACTTGACTCTTTGTGGTTATTCAGAGGACACAGATAAACTTTTAAATCAATCAAGGGTGTAGACTCATTCTGTTGGGGTCATACGGTTAATACATCCTGTTCCTGTCATTTCCTCTATAAATCTGTGAATGCTTTTAAAGCAAGAGGAAAACTTAATTCCCTTCCTTTTGCAAGAAAATATTATGTTCCCTTTTATTACAAATGAGACAGGGGTCATTTTCTCAGGAAAACTTGTAATGGGAAAGGTGATCTCAATACTTCCCATGTCTCTGGAGTCAGTGAAAGGTAATTTGAGACAAAGTACCAGGCAACAAAGTCTCCTACCTGCAAAGCAATGCAGAACTTCACCCACTGACTTCCCATAAGCCTTTATTGGGTCCTGATGATCTTTTTGCCTGGGAACTAAGTCAGTACTCATTGTACTGATGGTGTCTGTTAGAAGATCCCTTATTTTCTGCATTGCATCTAGTCTACACAACTGCTACAAGATGAAAAAGATTTTTAACTTCCTACAAATGTAATCAAAACCTGCCTTATGGTGATTATGGAAATAAAAGCTATTCTTCCATTCTTTCTTAATAAATTTAGAATTCTGAACAAAACTGTGGTGGAGAATACCCATCTTGATTCAGGTTAATAAGAAGCAGAACTCCTTGGCTCATCTTGAGTTCTATTGCTTTCAAAAAGAGAAAAAGGATGTTTCCTTCGGATTTTTCTTTTTCAGAAAGATTTGCTTTAAAAAGAAGAAAAAATGTTGATGCAATATTTTATGAAAACAGCTTCCAGTACTCACTCTTGATGCAAAGCCGAAGGAACAGGTGGAAAAGGGACCTTTTATTATGTAAATATACATAGGTAGTACGCTGCCCAGTCTGAAAGTCCAGCTGGCTTTTGGAGGTAGCAGATCTGCATGTCTGTGTGCATGCTTGTGCATGTGTTATAAATGGTTTGATCTTACCTGAGCATCTGTGGCTCTGGTGACATCCCATTTGTTCACATTTCTGTAGGCTCCTCAGTAAACTCGCTGGAGAGATGACAGTTCATTAAATTAGTTGACAATGCACATCCAGCCTTTCCACCCTCCTCCCTAGCCCTAAAATCAAAATGCAGAAATTACAATGGCAAGAAGGAAAAGTACTATGCAAATAGCTCTGAAAACACTGACACATTTAAACTAAAGCAGTTCCTAGAATCATAACAATAAATGTGCTGTCAGGGCCATCATAGTTACTCCAGTGACATGACCACCTTGCAATAGCACTAGTGCAAGTTGTCAGAGCTGGTTATCTATCTAAGTAGTTCTGAAATATTTTTCCATCACTGTGACTTTTCAGAGTCATGATGCTCTGAAAAAGCCTTTTTCCCCTTGCAACATTTCCAGTGGCTTTTAGACACCTGCATCTATTGCCTTGCCAAAACAAGTAGTTCAGGAACAAAACTTCTGGAGACAGCAGTTACTGAGATCAGTTGTTTTAAGAAAGGTTCTCTGATGAAATAACTTGAAAAAGTTTGCCCAACTTCCTGCATGGCAAACAGTTTTGCCTCAAATATCATAAAAGTAGCAACTAAACCAAGCCCAAAGAATCCTTTTTAAAGGGTTCAACCCTTCCAAGCAGTGTTTTTTGATTCTTAAAGTTGCTACAGATAAAAACATACAAAATCCATTCCCCAGAGCTAAACCAATGCAACAGCATCTCTATAAAAAAAACCTCCCATGAAACAGCCTTCCCATGATTTTCCTTAATGCACAAACTTTCTTGCTCAACTGGGAGTCTTAGGTCAGTCTATTCATTTTGACCACCAACTGTGTGTTCTGACACAATGTATAGGCAATATGGTTTAGATTTAAAAAGCCTCTATAACAACTCAAGCCCTTCTTGGAATTAGTGGTTTTAGTTAATACTGGTTAACACTTATTTGGAACAAGCATGTTATTCTTCCACTAAACTTTATTCTGGTCATTCTTCCAATCTCCATTTAAATTCTGTTTTCCTCTCAGCTGGCATCCGTACCCTTAGCTACCTCATAAACAAGATGCACTGCCAACTGGAACATGCAAGTAGAGCTGAAAGAAGCACTGCTAACCTCTGTTCCTTTCTGCCCCCTGCAAGTTGGAGACATATCAAACTCAGTGCCTGGACCCTGAGAAGTGGGAATCTCAGAAACAAAGAGCCAGAATTCAGGCTATTAAGCTATTGGGCTGGTTCATGGAGTTAGAAGTCTGCATACACTTTTTTGTGTATTTTTGTTTTGTTTTATCAGCCCAGCAAGCCAGATTCACATGCTCTTACTTCAGCTGAGTGAATCGAGATGTGCTGAAAACTCTGCAACCGATTAGACAGTTTTACTCAGCATTAATAAGCCAACCACAATCTGATCCAGAGTGACTAACCTAGTAGTTTTAACTTCTAGGTGGGCATATAAAGGAGAAAATATTTGAGCACTCAAACTTGCTTACAGATCTTGGCTAAGGGCAGAACTGTCTTGATTTTACATGCCCCAAATCTGCATGCTTAGAGATTGCACACTCAGCAATTACAAAATAAAATATGGAATCTGGAAATCTTTGTCACAAGGGGGATCAAAGACTGGCTGTGGGACAAAGATTCACTGTAAAGAAAGCCAATGAATGAAGAAGAAATGCAGAGACCATGTGAGCAGTGGGTGAGAAGGCTCCTGCTCCCCTCCCCTGCCATCATCTAGCCACTCCTCATGCATGTGGCACCCACCACCAGAGTCAGCACACAGTAATGGGTACCTGGGGTGGCAGCTCCTATAGCACAGCTTCTCCTTGCTTTTCACAGCAGAGAGCAGACATTCTTGCTCTGGGCCTTTTTTCAGAACTTATGCAGGTGTAATTGCTGATGGCTCTTCCCTTTTCAGGGTCAATCACTGCATGTGGATGTCTGCATAGTCAAAACTGTATTTGACTTCTTTTTCCTCTTCAGTTGTGAGGTCAAGGCTTTTTGCCTTGTTTTTTTCTACAGTGGTAAATGTTTCTGTCCTCAGTTTGTAAGGCAGAAAATCTAGCCACATGACACCAACAACTTACATGTTGCTAGTCTGGGGAAAGAAAATATACAAGAATCAGCAGCCTAAGGAGGATATAATGTGACTGAAGAGTTTCACTGTAACACTGTAGAGCACAAAAATGAAAATACAAAGTGCATTTTAAATGATTAATGTACAAAAGCTGACCTCTTCCAGTGTGCATTAATCAAGAAAAAATGCACACTTTCTATAGTGGTTAATGTTGCAGGTCCATTATTCAGCTTTGATAATGTGCATAAAAATGCTCAATATGACAATGAGTTTGGGTAGCTGAGAATTTAGGATGGTGGCAAGTTTGTTGTAGTATTTGGATTAGCATTCTTAACCTACATCTTGACAGCTGCTTTTCTTCATTTCACAAGCATTAATAAAATCTAGCTTTATCCTCTTTGATTTTTTTTTTTTAATAAAGCAATTAAAAAATACCTGCTCAAACAAATACTACCAGCATTCATTAGTCAGGATGGTTATATGTAAAAGAAATGATGCCAGATAGTAACAAATCCAAGAGAAGTTTATTATGAAAATGGCACCTGCGGGATGAAAAAAAATTAAGTTACATAAAGACAACCATGTATGACATGTATGAGAATCTACAAAAGTATAAAAAGAACCCTGTTGTAAATGAAGTATGTACATTTCTGATTTGCAGCATTATCAATGATCAATGAAAAAAATGTTTCAAATAAGCCAGGCACTCAAGAAGTTAGATTCGGTTAGCTTAACACAAAATAAATGTACCATAGCTGTCACTTTTTAACATTTTAATTTTTTTATATTGTAGAGTTGGTAACACTGCTAAGATTTATACGAACAGAATCCCTTTCCCCATTATTCAGCTACTTGGCACCAGTCTCCTCATAAAAGATTTCATATATTTGTACAAGAAATAGTTAAAAACACAGACACAGTCTTCACAGGTAATGAAGTTTTTTTTTTTTCATTTTGTAACTTTAAACACTATGGATTTAGACAGCAGCTGTGATTATCTGTTAGTTTAAATCACCAGAAATCATTTTGACACAACACAGAAACATTTATAAAAAAAACCCAAAACAACAACAGCTGTCTAGCTGTTCTTTGTAGCTGAAAGGTGCACTCCTTTGATTGTTCCATAGCTAGAGCAGAGCTTCCAAAATTAAACTTTGCATTTCCCAATCAGCTTTCTCACCTTTTTTATACCTACTTAAATCCTTCCAATAGAACCTTAAGAAGCTCATCAACTTAATTTGTGGTGTCCAATTCCTTTTTTGCTATTATTCCGCTGTGGCTTGGACCTGCTTCTCAAATTTGAAGCTACTGCAGGAATTGACTCAACGCAGCGAGTGATCAAAAATTCAAAGGACAGCTGAGTTAACATATTAGCATTGCACACATAAGCAAATACATAAGACAATTCTGAGCTCAGTTTCCTTTTTAAACAATGCTAGTTGACCTTTGATAGCATTTCCTATCTCACTGCTAAGTGCTTTACATGTTACTCTGCCAGCCTACCTGGGAGAAAACCAAAGAAATGCACCCTCTGCTTACAGTTCGAGCACAAGGGACTCTGGGAATGTTAACAACTGAGGCTATATGGCATCAATTTGCTTAATATATCTGAGCTTTACTCTGTAGTGCATTGTGGGGTACACCGGAAGAGTAAGTCATACCCAGAATTCCTCTGTGGGAAAAATGGCTCCATTAACCTTGAGCTAGTTAAGAGTCTTTTATCTCTGAGAGTGAAGAAGAGAGAACGAGAGAGTGAGAGAAAGAGAGCAGGGAGTGTGGAGGGCTGAGGGGGGAGAGAGAGGAAGGGGGAGAGAGAGAGGTTTGAGAATACACAACAGCAAAGCAACAGCAGAAATAAAAAAGTATACAGACAGTGGAAGCAGCATAAGGTGACATTACAGAGGAAGGCCACCACACAAAAACCACTAACCCCCAAGAATCACTGGTTCACTAGGACTGCAGGAATGGGACTTTACCACTCCAGACTAGAGATAAAGCACAGAGAAGACAAAGGACAAAACAACTACATTAGCTTAGTATATACTGCATATAGTAACACACATTGAAACTGCAATGGGACTGACAGCCAAGGACACTTACACATTGTACACATTACAGTTCTCACATCTGTTATTAGATGCCTTAACAAACAGCTGCCAAAGATGGAGTGGAAGAAGAATTTATACTTGACAGTCATTTGGAGTGTTTGACACTACACTGTGATTTCTGGCAACAAAGACAAAATAGGAGATTTCTTTTCTTTTCCTTAATGTGCAGTTTTCAGTTGTAGTTATCTATTTCAAGCTTATTAACCCATTCTTTAGTTTTAAAACATATTGGTTTCAACACTAGAAATAAGGAAAAAACAACAAAAAATACCCAAATCAAAGAACAAAAAGAAATTTACAACCTTCCCTCTATAATATTAAATGAAAACCAAAAAAACCCATGTTAAATAGTTCTTTTTTCTTTTTACTCTGAAGTGTTATTTGATGTTGTAAAATTAGCCTCAGTTACACTGAGAAAAGAATAAAGCAAAACAATATGCACCTAAGAAACTGCTCCTCGCGTCAATTAAATTGAGTTTTTTGTTTTTAAGCACTTTTTGAAAAAGGCTTCCTGACCCATTTAAATTTGATGTGAGGCTATGCTTGTTAGTTTGGAGGTAAAAAATTTTAAGTCCTGCAGCAAATGTTAATGAGGGCTTTTGTCTTAACTAACCAAGGAGACTGCAGCACCCGACTATAAACCAGTACGGAACACATTCTTCCAAAAAACCCAGCCCACAAGCTGCATATTGTATGAAGACATTAATAAATGATAGCACCATGGTTTTAGAAATTAAGTTAAAGTTTCAGTAATTAACATTTAGTCCAACTTTTTAACATTCTAGTCACAGGCCAGAAATTAACTTTTTAAGAACCCAAATTATTTTATGTGCAAGTAAGAAAATCTTAACCATAAAAAGAGAATTAAACTCTGCATAAAATTCTAAAATACTATCCCCTATTTTTAAAGGAAATAGGAACAAAAACCCCTTTTCATTTGACTTAGTCAAACAGGGCACATTGTTTATGCTTGTCTCTTTTAATCTTGATCATATCAAGATCATTTTGAAGTAAAACCAATGGGTGTCACTTTAAAATCTCTTTACCACAACACTGAGTATTCTATGGCAGAGGCATACACATATTAAAGGCATCTTAATAAAGATGCAAAGGAAAAAACACACATCTTGGAAGAAGACAAAATGGCAGGCAACTGGTACTTTGACTCTCTGAAGGCAAAAATAAAAAAATATCTTTACATTAAAGAATAAGTCAAGTTAAAGAGAAAGGGAATGAAATGGGGACCATTGTATTGAGAGAATAAGCTGACCTGCTCAAATTCAAAGTGCTAGAATTAAAGGTCTAAATTAAAACATACTCTATGCCTCAGAGTATAACACTGAACACAGTATGTGGTCATATTTCAATCCTCTTTCCGTTCCAGAGTCTGTGTAGTGTGAATGCCATTGCTGTACACAGGAAATGGAAGAGTGGAAAAAAGTCCTTCGGCAGTTGTGAACACATTCCCTGCAGGCATTTGGGTCAGACTGGCCCCGCTCACAGCACTTCCAAAGGGTCCCGACATATTGAGTCGGTGAACATGGTGGTAGAGCATTTCCATCGGTGTTTTAGGATCCAGACCAAAGCTGGGGCTGTTAACATCAACAAAATTAACAGCATGGGTGTTGGGGAGAAGGTTGCCCTGCATGGCTAAAGTAACTTCAGCTGGAGCATACCGAATAGTGCCAGTGGTGTAGACCCTCTGAGCAGCAGTGCTGGTCGCAGCAAGGGTTCCCGTTACCCTGTGAACCAAAGGAAGCACCACATTGCCTGCTTGTAACCTCTGAAGGGCTTCCAGATCCCCAGTGTACAACAAAGAGTTGGAAGTTGTGGGACCTCCTGGATGTTTGTCCCGTGGAGATGCTGAAAGTGGGGGTGACAAAGGGTCAGAGGACACAGGAGCCAAGGCTGAGTTGGATGAGGTGCTGAACTGAGTTTTACGGCTGGCAGTATTTTCAGTCCCTGGTGGGGTGAGAACAGAGTCTGGAATGGAGACATGTAAACTACTGCTGGCTTGGGGGGAAGGGAAGTGCTCGGAGCTGGGGGGCTTGGTCATACTATAGGGTGATTCATTCCTTGAGATTTCCCTGTTAGGTGGGTAATTCCAAATACTGCTGTCATTATCAAAATTGATAGGTTCTGAGATTTCTGTTTTAATTTTGAGCACTGAGGCACTGTTTGGTGACGAGAGCAGCTGGGGCTGGTCCACCAAAGCTGAGTCAAGTCCATTTGGACTTGAGGTGCTTGACAGCCTTCTCCGGATCATGCTGCCTCCCTTTTGTTTTTTTCTCCTCTTCTTCCTCTTTTGATGCTTGCTGGAAGACTGGGCATTTACTTCCCCTGCACTGTCTGAGTCCTTGGCACTGTCCGAGGTCAGTGATTCACAGTTCTGCAACCGCAAGTCTGACTCACTCTCAACATAGCGCTCCACCTTGATCTGCATAGAGCCAAGAGTGCCAAAACTGTCCTCAGGGGCCTTTTGATTCTCAAAGTCAGAGTTTTCAAAGCTGTCATCACTGTCCCTGCTGTCCTGGTTGCTGGAGCTGTTCCCATCATCATTACAGTTCATTTCGTTATCCGACTGATTTCCTGACTTTTTCCTGTCAGATTCAGGGTCTTCACTATTTTCTGACTGGTTTCCTTTCTCATCTGACTTTGAGTTCTCATTGTCCTCTGGAGAAAAAGGAAAGTGAAAGAAACCATTAGCAACAGGAACATAAAATTATAACCCAAGTCCTGATTTCTACCTACCAATGATTTTCTATTGCTGTACATTTTTTTGGGAAAAGGTGTTCTTTTTCGCAAAACCATAAATTTTGCAATGTTGTGTTGGGAGTGTTTTGATCACTATTAATGTCTCTGACTAAGGGCTGTTAATGCACTAAAAGTCTAAGCTATATGGCTTGCACCTTGACTGAAGAGGGACTTTTCATCTGCTCACTGGACAAGAATCATTTTGACAACTGTGAGCACAAAGGCATTGTAGTTGTGTCATCCAAAGAGGAGTCAGTGAACAACACCATTATGACTGTAATGTTCTGATGATTGCTCTTTCATATCCGTGTTCTCCTACAGCAGGCAGGCATCCAGCTGCAGCACTACTTACTGATGAAGATTCTAGTCCTCATCCCATTTTCTTCTCACCATTGCCACTTTTGAAGTGGCATAGTGCCTCTAACTTCAGTGGAATTACTGCTGATTCCCTCCCATGCGAGAGGAGAAGCAGGTCATACATGTATAAATCTGAATGAATATACCAGTTAAACCAATTTTGTTACATTGCTAGACTGCCTTCTCATATCCTCTGACAAATAAATAAATTTAAAAAACAGTAAAAAAATTCTGTCAGTGAATTAAATTCTTGATCCAAATCATCTAAGGGCCACTGAAAATAGCCCAGCTACAGTACTGAGAAGCTGTCACTCTTCTTGCCTGAATTCATTTATGTTGTGTTTTAGATTTTTACCTAATTCTAATACGGATGAGATAAACACTCTAGCCTGCTGGACTCAGACAGCCAAAGCAGCTCTGAGACTGAATACACTCCATTATCATACTTGTTTGAAAGGGTCATGAGGGGCTTCAGGAGACCTCGTCTTTCACAGAATCACTGAATATTTTGAGTTGGAAGGGATCCACATGGATCATCGAGTCCAACTCGTGGTCTTTTAGAGACTAGCCAGAAATCTTTGTCAGGAAATAAAAGAGCTTTTTTTCACTCATCAGAGCCCAGTACTACCCTTTTCAATATACTCATTTTAGGGGAAGAGGGGAAGGGCCAGTTTTCCTCTAAAGATTGGTTACTGCTGGAGCCATGTCAATAGCAATTTCCCAGAAGTGCTGGAGAAGGTGGACTTGACAGGGAAGCTGCCTGAGGATTCAGGGAAATGCACTTCACCAGTCATTTAACAGGACTTTTGCTTAGTCATTAGTGGCAGAGACACCCTCTCTTTTGGAAAACACAACCTGCAGAAGGCAAAGTAACAGCCACAAACCCCTAAATCTCATCCAGCTTTTTGTTCTACCTAGGGCTGAATTTCTTCTAGAATTTTTTTGCTTGTTTTGAAGATGCTTCCTTTTAAGTCCATGACTTCTAGCTAGTCAAGACTGGGCTTAGGGTGAGGTAGTCTAAAGCTGCATAAAATTTGGCTGGCTTTTTATCAGAACTTGAACTGAACGTGTTTTCATCCAAGATGCTGTTCTGATCTCAGGTCCTTTGGCATTTCTGTTTGATTCTTTTGTAAGAAACAATCCCCTCTGCTGTCTACCAAGACTCCCAGACATCTCCTTCTGAGATGTACACATCTGTACACCTTTGAAGAATGCTTTCTTGCTCTATATCAGCCTTAGGAGTCATGAATGCATATGCATTTGTCAGGTGGAGAAACTTAGTGTGCACATAGGAAATGCAAACCGTTCTCCACATGTATGTTATTTGGCTATTTAGGAACAGAAGAGCATAAAGGAAGTACTGGAAATGGGTAAAGAGGTTCCCAGAGGTGGTGGGTAACAAGCCTGTACGTATGCCTAATGTTGACTTAAACCATCAAACCAAGCTGTCAAAAGAGAACAAATAAAGGCAAAAGATAAAAGAGAACACATATATCATGTAATGTAACATTAAGGCCTGCTTCTCTTCTTGCTTTTGCTTGCTTGATGCCACTGTGATCCATTTTATCCAGATGTTTTTTTGGTTGTTATCATAGACACAAGAGAAAAACCATATAGATATAGAACCTTAGTTCTTGGGCCATGGGAAACCATGCTCCTTTCAAAGCCAGATGATCTCTACCTATGCCTAGGTAACCACTTTTAAAACTAATGCGGATATGTGAACCATCTGTGCACTGGACCATCTGTATGATTAATATACACATTGAGTTTGACAAGTACATTTAGCTTTACGTCCCAGACTTAAAGAGCTTTCAAGCAAGTGCTTGAACCCATACCTTCTTATAAACTATGTATCTTTTAAACCCCAAACCCCTCAAATTCTGCAATCTTCACTGCTCCCTATTGAAACTCCTCAATATGTATTTATACAGGAAGAAGAGTCATAAAAATTGACAGTAGAGAATTATCTTCAGAATGTATGCCTACTCTGGAAAGGTAAGAACAAGAATTATACTCAACAGTTACAATCCCAGGTCCTGTGCACAAGGCACAATACCTGTTCATGAAGCTTAGCTGGGAAATCAAATATTTAGTTCAGTGCAATGTAGGCAAGGATGCATGTAGAGAGTGAAGAGAAATACTGAGGAAATGGGAGATACTGTAGAAATGCTGAGGTCATGAAAAACTTTCACTAGTGTTTTTTAATTTCATTTTACAGGAGTTTTTTTTTTATCATGGAAAAATCCTTGAGAAGTAAAAACAACTTGAAAGCCAAACACATGGCTCTCATGATATGAAACTTTTGTGGGTTCAAAGACACACCATGTGTGTTACCTGAGTTGTCCTTTGAGTCCGATTCAGAGTCAGAGGTCTCTGAGGATTCTGAGGTTTTCTCTGGCAAATGAGGAAGTTGTGCTATATCCATTGGAGTGTCCTTGTATTCTGGGTTACTGAAGAAGGGACAGCACATACAAACACAATTAGATGATTTGCAGTTTCATGTTTTTTCCTCTCTTTTCATATCAAAGTTCAGAAAGAAAGAACATAACTAGGAAGAACAGCAGAGCAAACACAGAAACACGCATTTTAGGCTCCTCATAGCTTTACAGCAAGGGTTTTATGAAGGTTTATTTTAAGACTGCTGTCAAATACTTATATTGACCAGGTACTGAAACTGATTTGGTTCTAGTGAAGTTTAAGAGCTATCAAAGGATTCTTACTGAAGTGGGACACCATGGTTTTTGTGATATCTAACAGTGAAGCTATACTGTGTAATCATCCAACAACAAAATATTTCGATTTTGATCCCATTACTGTGCCTGGAAGGACAGAGACGGTGTTTTAACTTTTCCAATCTGTTTCTCTCCCACCAGCAATGCCTATTAGAGTTATCTCTGTAACAATGTTCTCTATCAACCTTGCCAGAGCCTTTTCAATACCTGCTTTTTCTCAATGTTCCTGTTTTCCGCACTTTAATCAAGTAGATCATACATAAAGTTAGTAAGAAGGTACTCAGGGCTAGAGAAAATGACCACTGCTCAAAAGAATTTGGCCAAAAAATAGACAGAAAAGGTTATATATTTTTAAACACTGTACACATGCATCCATATCACCAAGAAACCCAAAGCAACCACTCTAACTATATGACAGATGCACATGTGCATGTTAAGATGCATATGTTAGGGATAAAGAACTGTCAACACACCCATTATAATCATATCTTCATCTGCTCATGTGGTGCTCACCTGTGACTTGTTAGCAATGAACATGACTGCAATGTAAAAAAGCTACACTACCAAAGAAACTGGAAGAAAATCCCAGAACCCAACATTATGCTTTTTCTTGGTTTGTACTTCTTAAAATGTGGTTGTTTTCCAAATCCGTGCAAAGGCAGGGGAACAGACACAGCTAGACATAAGTGGCACTGGAATGTTGTGACTAAACAAAGTCTTTAATCATTTTTGAATAGGTGAGCATTTCTGTGCAGTTCAAATTCCAGCCTGGTGATAGAGCAGAAAATCCGCAGTCCTGCGTAGAACAATATTAAGGCAGCACTGGGGGTGACTAACACACTATCACAATGACAGTGTGCCAATATTCAGCCTACTACAGTGTACTGTGAAATTTCAGAGTTCACACAGCTCACATTGAAATGCCATTCTTACGACTATCATCTTTACAGTTTTGTCCTGACAAAGTGACTTTATCCTGTTGCATCCCAGGGCCATCCCCAAATTTGCCCCCTCCAAGCAGAAGATGTTTGAGGGCTTTTCACACTGTGAATAACAAGTTGCTAGAACAAGAATAGCATTAATCCCCCCTGTCACTATAATTAGTCTATCCTTTCACAGACAGCTGAATCATACTTTCTAATGCATGGAAATGTATACAGACCAGTACTCCAGCTTAGAGTAGACCTAATTATGCCCTGATCTGTCATTAAAATATTATTTGGACATTTGGATCTTTTGTGGATTCCTGTACTAGAAGAAATCTAAACAAAAAATACAAATTCAGTGGAGAANAGTTATCACACCAGGGGCTACAGGAGACCCCAAGTGATTTTCAGACTGTGCCTGCAGTGGAGAAGTTAATCTTTCTCTAACAGACCACTGAACAGAAAGTAGCAGGAAAATCAAGTTCTGGGAGGAGACCTGGAAAAGACACTCTGCTTTTCTCTTGTTATATATATTCTGTTGCCAGAGAAAATAACTTGGTGGGACACTTGTGGATGAGGTTCACCTATTGTCTTGAAAGCAGCAAAGGGAACAGAGGCAACTGTTCATAATTCTTATGGACCACTTTTCTAGCTAGAATATGAGCATATTCTGGGCTTGTTGAAGCCCTGTTAGGACTGGGGCAGTGAGCTGTAATTCCAGTTCGAAACTGGCAGGCTTAAGACCTTTTGAAGTGCTGCATTCTGCCTCACTCTTGCAAAAAGACACAAAAAAGTAGCAGGATAACGATATATTCAGAAAAGTCCATGTTCAATCATTGCAGGAGAGAAACGTGCAAGGCCAAATGAAAACTACAACTCCACTGCTGTGGAAGTTTTCCGACAGTATCCCTCAGTGATCTCCTGCCAGGGGTTGCTTCCTCCTCTTCCCCAAAAGGGGAATAAAAAAGTATTTCAACATGCAAGTTGAGGCAGGCACAGTCTCTTCAGGGCTTGCTGGACTTGGCATAATAAGTCAAAATCTAACCCCTAGATATCACTTTGAGCTCTCACAGCATCAAAGGGAATGTAACAAACCATGACCAGCCACTTAAAAGGAGAACAGGCCAGAAAATGACAATTGCATTTCATGACAATCTCAAGGTTTCAAATTTTGTTTGTTTGTTCTGCTCTGGAATGAAATGGAAAATCACCCTACCTTATTGAACATTTTTACAAAACAGAATGTGTTGAAAGGTATTTTCAGATGAGAAAGGTCAGGTTTATTGTTCACTGTCTCTCAGTGACTGTTGGTCTTCCCTTGAGCTCAGAAACTAGTTCTTTAAAATCCTTGAGCTTTGGTAAAAGAGAATTTCTCAGGGAAGAGCCTTTCATTCAAGATAATACTATTTCTTTTTAAAAAGGTTCTAATAGTTTAAAATCATTTTAATTGCTACTTTTATTTTTAAATCCTATTTTGCACTTTTAAGTGTGAATACTGTCTGATGGTTATAGAAGTGACACNCTCAGGGAAGAGCCTTTCATTCAAGATAATACTATTTCTTTTTAAAAAGGTTCTAATAGTTTAAAATCATTTTAATTGCTACTTTTATTTTTAAATCCTATTTTGCATTTTTCAGTGTGAATACTGTCTGATGGTTATAGAAGTGACACACTGGTTCAAGGCTTTTCTCCTGAGAAAAATTTCTCTCTCTGGAGTGAACTGGCAAATACCTTTCTGATAGACATTTTTGTAGCATTCTAGAAGTTTGCTTCCATGCATTTTCAATAACCAAATTAACCAGTGCCCAATACTTCACACTAGATTTTTATACACAACTACTATGTTGGTGTGGATCATTTCTATGTTTGAACTCAGGTTGAGCAGATTTCAGGGCAGTAGAAGCATGCAATAAAATGGTGGAGGATTTATTTGAAGACTAAGGCAGCATAATAATTCAAGAATATTCCAGTGTACTGAGACACAACAGATGTCTCAGTAAATATAACCAAGTGGTTCTGTTTTTGAGGTGGACCATATGAAAAGCCTTTTCCCTTAATTTTTTCCAGTAAGCAATTATTTCTTCCCTAAAACTCTCACCAACAAAGACAAGCAACAGAGACAGCAGTTCAGGTGAGAAAAGTGACTAGAAGACCTACCTAAGAAGGTAATTGACCCAGATGATATTCTTCTCACTTGCGTTCTTGGCATTGACAGCTATGGTTGCACTAGACTGTATCCAGATATAACCTCCATTCTTCTGCATCCAACGGTAATACTTTGTTACACACTGACCCTTATTCAGCACTGGCAAAAAAAAGACAAAACAGAAGTAAGATGTAATGCATGTTAGAACCGTGGTAAAATGATGTTCATTGTACAATCTGCCACAA
Organism: Bucco capensis; assembly: GCA_013396975.1. NCBI lineage: Eukaryota > Metazoa > Chordata > Aves > Piciformes > Bucconidae > Bucco > Bucco capensis. Next base: position 397,756 of record VWZO01011167.1, on the reverse strand, counting down.
GTATAAGCAGAAGATACTTGGCTTCCTTTAGGTTCAAAGCAGCTTGCCAGTGATATGACAAACAGGATCTGAAGATCAGTATTACTAGCTCTATGTTTTACAAGTTTATAAAGTAAGATTTTTATCTGTTTTTGGAAACTCTAGTGGAAGTAGAAAAATAAAAAAGAACTACAAATCTTTTTGGTTCACAGAATACTTATTACTGTGTGGACATTTTCAATGCTCTCAATGTCAAACTGTAAAAAAGGAAAAGAAAAAAAGAGGGAAATTTATATGTGATTTATTCATAGCTCCTAGGTAGACCTCTTTGAGAGTCTGGATATTTGAAAGGTTTGGGAAGATACTCTACCCCTGCTGCTTTGATCATTTCTCCTTATTGCAGGCAATATCAGCTACTGAACTTACACATCTGTTTCTTTGATCTTGTCAAACAGAATTTACAGCTCTCAGATGAACCAAATCTCCACTGGTCAGTGGGGGGAAAGTCTTGGGAGGATTTACTTTCTACCAGAGCAAAGTAAATCCACCAATAGACTGAGAAAGAGGCGTAGAGGGGGCAGAGAATGGCTTGGTTAGAGCCGAAGACAGACAGCTCGCTCTGATGTTTGAAAAATGCTAGGAAACTGAGAAACAAGTAAAAGCAATCAGTAATGTGAAACAGTATTATTAAATGCTCACATCAAGAAGGCTTAAAAATACAGATGTTTCAAGTAATACTTCAGCTGAAATACTGCCAAGTTGAAATGGATTTGGTTTGTATCTGATGCTTCAGTGTCAGGAAAAGGGGACAAAATGCAAATCTTTCAGTGGAAGGGAGCACCATGGTTTTACCTAAACTATAAAAAAATCTAGGTACTATTGTCACCAGAGCATTTACTCTCCTGCATTTCTCACTAATCCCATAAAGCTTTGTGCACTAGAGGGCAGTGTGCATTCATATACACCTTCTGCTTTTGTCATGTCCTTGTCTCTGTCTGCTAAAATGAAAAACCTCTAACTGCTGTAATAAATTTGGCTAAATTAGCTGCTAAATGGTTATCTCAAGTAATATGTATTTGCATTAATCATCTTGCTCTAAACCAGAACAAGCCAGAGTCCTAAAGATGTAGTAAATTCATATTGTCCATTTAATTACGGCTAATAAGTGCTTCATATACAATAGTTTCATGAAGTACATTTTTTTTTTTTTTTTTTTTTGTAGAGGGAAAAGAAAAAAGTCACTTTGGATAAGAATAAGAATTTAAGGCAGTTAAAGTTCCTACCATAAATGTGACAAATGACACTTCGGAGCTTTGAAGTTAACCAAATGTCTATAGTCCTAATTATATGTATGAATGTATCTATATCTAAATCCATGTACAACGGACATCTAGAGGAAAAGATGTTTACAAAGGCAGCCATACAAACACAGTTGCATTCTTACCTCAGAGGGATCCCCCAATCCCCACTCAATTTTTCAACTACTGGATTAAAAAATAATGCATGTAAAAAAAGTGAAGTTTAAAATAATTGTAAAGTGCAAGTTAGGTTCAGCTGTTACGTGAACAAGCATTTGTGATCTGGTTCCTGTTTTTTTGGTTTTTTTTTTCACCAACCTGTAGTTAACTAGGTTTGTTTCTAGCAGAGATGCATGTTTCCCTAAATTTTTACTTTTGTATGCCAAGCTCTAAATATACTGCTGTGGTACTTCATTGGCTTCAAAACTGCATTATACAGTAGAAAAAAGATAAAATATGAACAACTGACTACCCAGCATTTCTGTCAAACCAATGTTGTATGCCACTTTAGAAAACAATCTCACATGAATTAGCCCAACTTTATCAGTTATGAAGAATAAGGGGAGAAAAGTACTGCTGTAAGTTTTGATTACAGTCAACTTTTCCCTTTCAGTAAAATAGGACACCCAAAATATTCTGCTTACAGCTGACAATAAAACTGATATGCCTGGAATTCTGGAGTGTTGTTGTCTCTTTTCCGGAAACCTAAACACTGACAGGTGTGTGCAGAAACTACTAAAATCATTCTGCACTTTATCTACTAATTATGCTGTAGTCTTCTTTGTAACAGTTTTTATCTGAGGGGTTTACCATGCTATGCTACTACTGAAGGACGAATCCTCACAACTACCCACATGCACATTTGAAAGTCAAGGTGCCAGGTGAGTTACAAGCGACTGAACAGCACACTGTAATTATGCATAGTGATAGCTATAAGCACCCAGATCCTCCAGCTCTTCTCCGTCCATTTTGTTGTAGACAAGTACTTCCTCCTTCAGTACCTGTTATGTTGGTTGTATCACTGGAAAAGTCTATGTCATAAGCTGAACAGAGAATTCATTTCAGGACTATGGAAAAAAGGGGGAAATTAAAACCTTCTAAGTTGTTTCTGAAGAAAAAAGTGCTTGCTTTTTCAAGAAACAGAATTCACTGCATCAGATTTGTATAGGAAACTTATACAGTCAGAGTTCAGGTTCCCAAATTACTATACATCCAAAGAGTATCTGAAATACTGTCTTGAAAATGAGCTTTCCATGAAGTTCGCCTGCCTGCAAATTCCTACTCCTTATTTGGCCAGCTCAGATATATTACCACATACACAGGATTTCCCTTCCTGCATCTCTCTAAAGCATGTTCCATATGAGAGATTTGTAGACCATGCTCTGAGAAAGTCTCATGATTCAATACAAAAATTCTCTCTGTAAAAAGATTGTCCGACAGGCTAGCTCTGCGATACTGCTAAATCTGGTTCTTAGATCCTTTGAGAGTGCACTAGGCACCCCCAGGCCAGTTCTGAAAGTGCATACTGTAGCTTGGGAAAAGATTTCTCAATGTGATGAAAGAGAAAAAAAAAAAAAAATCGCAATTTTTTCTAATTGATGGTATTTTTAACTGTTGGCATTGCAAAGCTGCAACTTAGAAATTAGATGAGAATTCTGAGAAAACAACCAACTAAAAGGACACATCAGAAAGGGAAATCTATCTGGTTTATTGATAACCTAGTGTTATGAGTAAAGCCCAGTTTCATTTTGAGGATCTTCAGTTTGAAGATATAGGCAATCCATTAATAAAGTTACTGATTTTGAGAAGAAATTAAAGACTTAGGCAATCCTAAGCTCTACTTGTGAAGCTATGTTTTGTTCCTAGCCACCAACAACCATAAACTTCTGAAAAAAATACCATGTGGAACACATCCTGAACTTACTCAGACTGTTTTTAAGGTAAATCCCTCACTGAGAATCAGGGTTCAGCTCTGTATTTTTTTGACACTAAGAACTGCAAAGAGCTTTTAAATTTCCATTTGTATTACACATAGAGTACCTAGTCTGGCAGACAATACAGTATGGGGGAAGGCAAGACTTGTGACCATATCAGTGGGATGGCTCCTGTGAATGACGTTACATGGGATTATGAATGATTGACATATATAATTACATATATACAGACATAGATACATAAGCCCTTTACTCAAAGGGAGTAACTGAAGGTTAATGTTTTACAATTGTTGACTTTTACATTTGCTGCACAGAAATATTCCCTAAAATGATGGATGCTAAACTTGACTAAAATTTGCTGAAACACTACATAGTTACTCATTTGAATTCAGTAGCTAGTATGCAAGAAATGCACAGTATGTCATTCTAAGAAATTAAAAAAAAAAAATCACTTATTTCTCAAAGTATAAATATACTGCTATGTATGCAGTTCCCAATAGAGGGATTTCAGTTTTCCTTAGTAGCTTTGCAGACAACAATATTCTTGTAGCAGTAGAGTGAAAGAGAAGAAGAAACAGTATTCTTTGCAGGAACCTATTTCTGTTAGAAAATAAAAATAAATCAGTACGAGTTTGTCTTAAGAAATATGGTTACAAAAAGAAAAAGAACATAGTTTCTTCCTGTAAGGCTGTTCTGAGAAATCAAAGCCAAAGCTTCTAAATAGTGAGTTGTGTTTTAAAAGGAGGAAGTAGCTTAATTCAGTTTGAAGAGGAGATGAAGAAATTGTGTATCAAAAGCACTCTTTTAGCGAAGAGTCATACAAAAGGACATTTTACTCGTGCATTTAAAAGCTACACTATATTGCGTATTCAGGTAAGTATTGAGTAAATAGGAAATGATGAGATCATCTTACATATTCACACAGCTTCACAAAGAGACTCTTTATAATTGGTGAAAATATTGAGGTTACATCTGCTGTGCTATTCACCCTTCTCCTTGAAATACCTTTATCAATGACTGGATGGTATTGATACTGAATTCCCCTTGTGATAAACTTATACAAACATTTTTAATTTACTGCATGATGATGAAAATTCCATACTAAATGCCATAGTTGGATACTTAGCTGCAGCCACAAGTACTTTTTCTACATTCACAAACTGGCAGATGAAACATGAAAAGGAATACTGACTCTTTAATCTCACTTCTCCACCTAAGGCCCAAGGCAAGCTGACAGGCTAACTTCATTCTGGAAACAGAGGGCTTTTTATTTTTTTAATTCTGGATTATTTTTTCTTCTGCTTTTGAAAACTGTGGGCTATAGGGGAATGAACCTGGCATAGACTTAAAACAAGAACAAGTTTCTTTATTGGAAAAGTTATAGTCCTTGATGCTTACAGGAAGGTCATTTTCAAAACCCACAGGAAAAACAGCATCACAGCCAGAAAGAGTGCATTAAGTGCCTTATTTGCTTGTAACAGAGACGGGTTTTCATTTATAACAGCTCCAAGGATCAAGTGAGCCTTTGATGTTGTAAGGACTTTTCTATAGATTTTGCAATTAGTGAGTTAGATGTTTTAAATAGTAGGTATCCACAAACTGGATTTTAGCAATGAAAAATGTACTGAACAATATTTAGCAATGTTAAATGATGTTTGTTATTTAAACAGAACTATAAGCTAGACGAGAAGAGCCTTGTAGACACTGGATGAGCAAACGTGTGCCATCTATATAATTCTCCACAAACACATTGATTTTGGATCTGCTACACAAGGTGGGGGTGAGGAGGAGGGGATGTAAGCCAAGACAGTGCACAAAACACCAGGCCAAAAGTGTGGCCTCCACAGCAGATTGCCTGGGGAAGAATGGCACTTTCCCATCAAAAAATTCCCCATAGGTCATATTGCTTTACCTCCTCTTACTGCAGACTGCTGCTTACCAGTGATTACTGTATCTCAACTGAGTTCTCATAAGAAAAATAGAAAGATAACTACTTAGAAAATTATTGGTTCTGGGAGGCTTTAGAAAGCTGCATTTTCTCACTCCATATGACGGGAGAAAGACCTGAGTTCTGGACAGAGAACAACTTTTTAAGGTTTGGGTAGAATGCAGTGTACTATGTCAATAACACTGACCGAGACTTGGCTGCTATCATGATATTAGACAATAATAATTGCTGGCTTCTAAACATAAATTAATCTTTTCCAAAGTCAAGCAGGAAGTAGCAGGTCAGATTTATGAAAGAAAATTGTACCTCACTGCTATCCAAACTCCCACCTAACTTCTTCATTCATCTGGGATAATTCTTGCAAGCGTATACAGTCACTCTAAAACTAAGTGTGGCAACTGATTCATTGCTTACTTCCATAGTATGGAATACTGTTTAATCATCCAGTATAGGGATGTTACACACAAATACCCAACAAATTAGGCAAAAATAAGTATCAACAACCTTGAAGAAAAAAAGAAAGTATTAACCAAGCATTTAGAAAAACTGGAAACCTTAAGAACCTTAAAAAAAAAAGCAATAATTTTCCTGCCTCACTTTACACAAAGGCAAATATTAAAAGTAGTCTAAGTCAAACTGTTAAAAATATGTGGATTTATACTAGAATCTAAATTTGTAGCTCATGTCCTAGCTGGACATGTAGCATGCAAGACATTTCTGACTGTATTTGGCTAGGGAAGAACAGTAACTCTAAATAGTGAAAATAGTATGGAAAAGCATTCATGGGTTTTGTAGCCTCTCTGAATCCTAGGACAGTGGTACACCAGCCCTATGAAAATTCATAGCCTCAGAGATTCTCCTGTCATTTGATTCCAAATTATCTCATTTCAGGAAGATGTTTCATTTAAAATCAACTCCATGTTATGAGTTTACATGATATCAGTTCACAGCAGCAGTACAAATTTATTGAAACACAGCGAAACTAGAAAAAAAAAAGTATTTCCTAGCACTAAGCACAAATCATCATCTGCTTGAACAGGAGAGACTTTTCTTCCCCTCCCTTTTATGGTGGTTATAACATACCATTTGCTCATGGTCTTTCATTTATGATTTTATAATGATGCTTAACAATAAGTATTAACAAGAATACATAATGCTACGTAGGTTGTTTATTTTAAAACACTATGTATGTACTGATCAAATGTAGTGACAGAATTATAGTATATAATTCAACGTTTCACTAGATATACTCTTCCATGGAATCTTACAGCATGCATAACAAATTTTTCCTGCTGTTGCTATGGATAAAAGTGATGTCAATTAACTAACTAAATAAGTTTATTTTAATGATAAACTGGACTGAAAAAGGAACACTAGATTTGTCTATGTAGGATTCTTCAAGTTTTCTTCTCTCTTAACTTTTCCATCATGATTTGTCTGTCTCCTCATAACTTCCAATCCTGCCATAAAGTGATTTCCTTCTGCTAATATTGAAATAATTGTTTTGAAATCCAAGCCTGCTTTGAACACCAGCTTCAGACAGAACTTCCATTATCATTAATGAACTTTCTCTTTTCAAACTGGAAGGACAAATGAAATCCCAGATCCAAATTTTGCTCTTAGCTACTAAAATGTAACATCACGGGAGAAATTTGGCCCTGCTTGCCCAAGAAATTTAAATCTGTCCTCTGTCTCTCCAGTAGTATTAATGTCCATCATATGACAATCTATGTAAGAGTAATGACTTCAGAACATAACCCTTTCCATGACAAATGTATCAGCAGATTATACACTACTATATTTCCTACAAACAGGAAAAGAGATGTTTCACAGAAGCAGACTGGAAGCAATATTAATGTTCTTTTTTAATTTCACAAGTTAAAACCGGTGTATTTTAAGGGACAGGATCCCTTTAAACATGCTTTCATTTCTGGTATGAGAGTCCCTGTTTGGGTACTTGAACTGAATGAAATGAGCAGTTTTCTCAGCCTAATCTGTAGAAGAAAGGGATCCGTAGCACAGCGTCATGGGGGCATGACACAACTGAATGTTCAAACACCTTTGTAACCACTGTAAAGATTCACCACCCTCTCACGTTTGGTAGTAAACTACATTAGACATTTTTAAAGCATAATGTCTCTTTATACCAGACGACTTGTGAAAAGAAAAGCAAACAAGGAAACAAAACTTCTATCTTTCTGCAGAAGCCTTAAAGAGAGAGCTTAGCAAAACAAAAAACCAAACAACCCCCCCCAAAACAAACAACAAAACAAAAAACAACAACAAAAAATCCCTTGTAAAATAAAAAGAACATCTTATGATCTCAGAGCCAATACCTAGTAGTCTGTGGGCACTGAGTACAACGGCTTCAGATATTTGGCAAGGCATTCCCATCTCAGACACCTGCCCATTCATTTTATAAGTTATCAAACATCAGAATGAACATTGATCCACCACTGCCCACATCATGCATGGATGGCAAAGCCACGAGTGATTTATGCAAATTCTTTCAAATGAGTGCTGATAAGACCTATTGCCACACCACCACATATCTGATATATGCTACACTTTTTACTGATAGTATTTTCATATCCTTCCAGCTTTGAAACTCTCAGAGACACAAGGTCAACTGTCCAGACCTTTGAAAAATAAAAAGAGGAAAAAAACCTGATAGCACTAATGTGTTTCTAAAACTCCAGAAAGATCTGCTGCAGTTTCTTCATACCTTCACATAGTGACATTTTAGGATGGAGTATTTCACAGTCTAGTAAGCTACAAATAAAATCCTTAACCCGTCCTTGGATTTTCAATGGAGCAACACTGATTCTGACTTAGAGACTATAAGGTGATGAACAATTTTGGTCTCAGTAATCTTGGACAGTACCTCAGCAATGAAGGTAAAAAGATAAGTGGCTGAAGTACTTTTCCCCTTCATTTTTAAAATGGCACTTTACAACAGCTACATTTACATTATGTAGCAAAAGTCATCATATAAATAGTTTAGTGGACAGAGTGAAGGTGAAGCTGCTGGAGGTACACAGTAAAACCTTTTATTCCCATGGCTTTGCAATTTATCAAGTCCTTCTGCTATCTATCACAAGAACACCAAGCATAAATTCATCTTTGGGGTTGGAAATTTTGAGGACAAAAGAGACTTTTTAAAAAATAAAGAAAATTATAAAGGGAGTAACTGGTAAGCCAGAAGTTCCCTGCAGAAGTGAGAGCTCAACCGTCACTCTATAGGCCCTTAATGCAGTAGCTGTACTTACACAGCTGGTACTACATGCTTTTTTAATGTAAAAATATGACAAGAGTTTAGGTGTAAACTTCAACTGACTGAGCTATGGAAGACTTATAATGGAGAGCCTACAAACTGAAATGTAAATGTGCTAATCAGTATTGCATTAGATTTAATTTGAAGATGAAATAGCATCAGGAATTAAGTTAAAGTGTTACTGATGCAAACGATATCTGAGACATCTTGCAAAACAACTGTATATTGCTAAGCTACAAAAGGCAAAACTCTGCAATTAGATTCAGCAGCTAATGGTTTAAATAGCTTAAAGGTTTAGCTTTGTAGACTTTTCTGGTTTGTTTACTATCCAAAAGATCTGATGCTTCTGGAAAACCCTCTTAAACACTTTACATACGGAAAACATTTGTCCAATAGCAAATAATCTGCATGTGAAAAACGTAGCCACAAAATACCATGAAGATAGAAATTTCTCAGGATCTAAAATGGTGTCTGAATATTTATACTGATAATTAGAATACCAAATATTAGTGACAATCATCCTCCACAAACAGAAATATAAGCAATGGTACAAATTCTCATCCTTCCAGGAATGAACCAACCGTGAGTTAACAGTGTATTATGAAAACAAGGGTGCAAGTCATACATAATTGCATGTCACAGAACAGGCTGCCCAGGAGGGCTGTGGAGTCTCCTTCTCTGGAGACATTCAAGAGCCGCCTGGACACATTCCTGTGTGACCTTGTCTAGGTGATCCTGCTCTGGCAGGGGGGTTGGACTAGATGATCTTTCTAGGTCCCTTCCAACCCCTGACATACTGTGATACTGTGATTCTTCTGAAGTAACTGGCTTTGTTCAGAGAGCGGACCAAAGAAATTAAGCTAGACAGAGCAATACCTCTCATAAGCCAAAGAAGCATTTGCAGGAGCAAACACAACATCTGCAGGATTTCAGAACATGGCTATAAGACACCAAACATACACTCTTGGTTAGGTGCATAACCTCTTAAGATTTATTAGGACCAAAACCAAAAAACTAGGCATGGGCTAAAATCAAAGTCCACCCTCCTCCTTTTTCCCCTTATACAGATAATAATGAAAAAAGTTTTCTTTATATGCTTCCATTTCTTCTAGTTTCTTCCCTCCTCTAGCTCTATCACCACTATCTCCAGACAAAAGGCCAAAAGGACATAAGGATGTTGGTCTCCAATACAGAAATCTTTGCTGGCTCGTCGTATGGACAAAGATTGTGCAGGTGATCAGACCAACACTTCTTCAACACTTTGAAAGCAAGATACACTAGACTTTCATCAGGACACAAGGTGGGCATGGTTTAAGAATTAGCTGAACACCAGACATTCTATCAGACTAATTTTGAATCAATCTTGCTTTTTAGTGATGATAAACTTGTACAAACATGAGATTCATTTGTATATTTTAGTAATTTATTTCAGTCTCAGAACGCAAAACCTGACATTGGAATCAGTTTGATTTTTTTGGTGATTGAAGATATTAAGCATTACAAGAGCACTGAAATTTCGATCTGATTAGGATAAAAATTCCTCAGGATCAAAACACTTCTTTTTTTCCCCCTACAGTTTTACTAATTATGTGCTACTTGACATTGCAGAGTTATTCCACAGCATGATAGCAAAATATGTGAAGTGTATTTTACTGTTAGAAATTATCAACTCATTCTATTTGTTTTTCATGTGTTTGAGGTTATTAAGAGAATGAAAAAATTATAACTGATGTGCTTAAGTTAAAAGGGTTAGTTCAACTACAGCTGGTAGGCTAAACTACTAAGCAATATTTTGTACAGCAATAGATTTTTTTTCTACTGAATATACATAAAAGAAATCATGAATGTATAACTGATTTTAAAGCAGACAGAGGGAATAATATCTCTCAAAAAATAGGAGAGCCATGAAAAAGATGAATGTGGAATAGTTTATTTTCAGGATGACTGGATTATTCTAACCACTGGAAACCAGATAAAGTAGATCAGAGGGAGTGTTACCAAACATACTCATCAGAGACCTTTGCTTTATGGGAAATGAACTTCCCTGGCTCACTGTTCCTGAGGAACTGTATTTCTTCTAGCTGTAAATCAAATCCTCAAGAAACAGGATGTTATTTTCTAAGCAATAGCTGAGGACAACAAGTATCTTTTATCAGTGTCAGGTTACTGAATTTAGACCTCAATTAGAATTCCAAAATGAAAAAGCACATATTATATACCAATATATACTTGTGGCAATGTTCTTACAAGAAATATATTAATTTTCAAATGGTGGCATGTTGTCCTACATTTGTCCAAAAGTATATTTATGATTGCCTTCAAAGGTCTTGACTTTATCCTTGCTTACTGCTTTCTTAATGTCTTTCATTCAAACAGTAACATCATGTACTTGATGTTCAATGCATATCATTAATTTTTTTCAATTAAATGGAAGATGAATACCTACAGCATATGACATTCATTCATTCTTAGCAAGAAATGTGGTTCTTAAATCAAAAAGGGACATTACAGGCCAGTATGTAATGGTGTCAACCAAAGGGAAGCATATATGCACCTTACTCCAGAGAGCAGAAAGCGTCAATTGTCCTTGTTGAGCTCTACAGATAGTGCCAAGACCTGATACAACAGTAATTTTATTAATTTGCTTGCTTTCTGATATTGATTTGACATAAAATGTATCCTGCTAATTTTAAGATCACGGATATTTTCTTGTCATTGGAACAAGGTTAGTTCTACCCATGCAGGGACTCATGGCTTGGTGAAAGTGTATGAACTGTCCTATGCTTGACATGCAGTTTCGTGCTGCAATGTTTGTATTGCAGGTAAGCAATCCCATTCTTACAAGCGGTCAAGTAGAACTGGGGGCATGAGGGGTCTTTCTAGGATGCTAGTTCTAGGTGCGTAACTGAAAACCTTCAACTCTTTAATGTCATATATCCTAAGGAAGACCTCTGTTACACAGAGCTAGGATTAGGGACTGCATCTGAGCCAGGGTACAGCTACACTCGCAGTTGTTGAGGGCTTGGATTCAAACAGAAGTTGTTGCAGCTTAGCCAGTTGCCGTGTGTCAGCTGAGCCATGATGTACAGGCTGTTAGACTAGAGAACATGTTAACTACAATCTCTGTGAGACAGACTTGATTTATGATGTGGTATCTGTCAGGACTGTACCAGTAATTTGTTCAACAAATGGTAAAGATGAACAAATGAGAGGCTTCCCAAACTTCTGAAACCAAGAAGCATTATAAATGGGAAACAGATTAATAGAGTGGAATTGTAACATCAAACAATTGGCTGAGATTTGTGAAAAAGTACAATCATTGAAAGCTTGAATGAAACAACATAGAAACAATATCCTTAAACTTTTCCTCTTTGAAAAAAATCTGATGCTTCAGTAACATTTGGACTCACAGAATTTTAGTTCATATAAATTTGCCTTCTTAAGGCATAAACCTCAGGTCCATTGAAGCCAATGAAAGCTTTTCCATTGACTGTAATTAACCTTTCATTAGGGCTGAAGTTCCCTTACAAAAGACTCTTGTCACTGCTATAGTCCTGCAGAACTTCTTCACCATTGTACTTTTTATGGCCACATTCCTGAAATTGCTTTTGTCTTCCTTAATCTGAGACAGCATTAACAAGACCTGTTTATCAAAGTTTCTAATGGGCTGTTATAATCCGAAGCCCTCAAAAGTCCTCTTGATTTTGTCTGTGTGTTTTTGTGCAACATTTCCTTTGCGTGCTTTCCCCTCTTTGATGTCTTTGAATAACCTGGATGAGAAGGCAGGATGTACTGGTTTTACTTTTCCCATTTTTTTTTTCTGATATGTTGTCAGTGAATAGGCAGAGTAGCCATTTTATTTGTGCTTCTTTTTACTCTTAGATCTACCATTGCAGCTTGGGATTCTTGTTTTAATCTTTAAAAAATATTTTCTCTCCTGTAAAAATCAATCAAGATTTTTAACTGCATTCTACAGTCCTCCATCAAACACAACCTTCTCAGTTTGCTGCCTTCTCATTTTCTGCTTTTGCTTTTCAGCAGGGCATTCTAACTATTACATTAGCTTCCAGCTCCTCTTCAAAACATTGCATAATTTTTTTTCATTGTAATCTCAAGCAAATATTTCCTATGCTGTACTGGCAAATCTCCTGCATTGTCTATTTTACAAAACTGCAGTTCTGCAGGGCTTTACCTTCTACAGTCAGTATCTACAAGTTCCTGAATTTTAGCTTTAATTTTATTTTAGCTAAACCAGGAGGATTTCCTCTCTCTAGTTCAGTTTGAACTTGATTTTCTAGGATGGACAAGTTGCTATGAAGTATTTTGGGGTTTTTCTTTCTCTCGGTTTTAATACAAAGTTTTTTTCCAAATGACAGAAAAGTCAAGTATCTCTCTGAGCAAAGATATGAACCACTTCAGCTTCTGCAGGACTTATAATAGGCAGGCATACTTCCTGAGCAATTCTCAAATCTAATTTAAACTTGCAGATCTTTCACTTAGAGCATAATTTTGAACAACATGAAGAGAAAAATGCAATGTACCTGGAATAGACTGATTCCTTGCAATTCCTTACAGGCAAGGAATGGACCAGCTGGGCTGTTGCCTTGCAGGAAAGGATCTGGGAGTCATAGTGGACAGTATGCTAGGCAGGAATCAGCAGTGTGCTCTATGGGCTGTACTAAAAAGTGTAGAGCCAGTAATCACAGAAAGTCATTATTCTCCTTCACTCATTACTCTTTAGATTGAGCCTAATTTTTTGGAATCTACCTGGAATATATTGATAAACTTCACTGAGCTTAGCAGAGGTCTGTCAGGGGCTCATGTACTTGCCCTGTAAGGAAAGGCTGTGGGACCAGGCTTGCTGAGCCTGAAGAAGAGATGGCTTCAGGGGTACGTAATAGCATATATGTGAGGAGAGTACTGCAAAGATGTATCTGTGAGCTGCACAAGCAAAACAGAGAAATTCCAACTGGATAGGAATAAAAAATAAATAATAATAATAAAAAAAAATCACTGTGAGGATAATTAAGCCCTTATTAAAGATAATTGGAACAGGCCACTTGGAGAAGATGTAGAAAGTCTGACCTTGAAGGTTTTCGAGATCAACTAGACAAAGTGCTAAACAATTTGCTTTGAATCAGTGTTCATCTCCTTTTGAGTATGAGGTGGGACTACATGATGTCCCAGAGTCCCTTCCAACCTGAATGATTCTATGAACACCTAATACCTATATGCCAAGAGAAAATTATATGTAAAAGATGTAATTAGCCTCATCTATTGAAAAAAACCCCACCCTAGCCTAGCAAGAATAATTATGCTATAGCCACACAATCAAGTCTGGAACCCCACTGTGTTGGATGCTGATAATAGGAGAAAGTCCCTGTGTTTATAACGCTTTTAAGCCAATCAGCTAAACTGGACATAAAGTGGGAGCAGGAACACAGTAAAGTGAAGTGGTTTTCTAGAAGTCATTACTGTCTCCAGGGTCTCTGGACTTCTCATCCAGTGCTTATACACTGGACCACACTGCACTCACACTGTCTGCATAGGTATCTATGTTTTCTGATGACGAATGTCTCATAAGGCATATTCTATTTCAGAGAGAAGTGGTCATTCAGAAGATTAAGGTCTTTTTCAAATGGGATGTTCATCTCTGCCAGGTGGTATGTTAAGTCTGAGTCGTAAATATCTTTTATTTCCTTGGTCAGATAGTGCAGTGGAAGTGCAACTTGTCATTTTTTAACTTCCAGTTCCAAGAGCACCAAGTAAGTTTCTGAGTTTGTTCTGTCATTTCTGAGCAACTGACATTCTCCTGGATATTAAATGCTAAAAATGTAAATGATGCAAAATTACTTTGTTTATAACTTTGGATAGTTGATTTTATTTTTTTCCACAGAAATGTTTCTAACCTGACCTTCTTATGGCAAATGCACTTTACCGTCTAAAAACTTCAGGGACTATCTGACAGCTTTACAGAGCTTGATTCTGGTTTTGGCTGCTATATATTATCATGGAAGCTGTCCCTCTTCTGCTTTCCAGTTTAGTTATCCTCCTATTTTCCCTTGCAGATCATAGAGGTATTTTTGGACTGAAGATTTATACTGCCTTCTGCTGTAGTCATATGGTTTTGCAAAAGCCAATTAAATGTAGCTGTATTTGGGTTGCTACCCTTTTATTAGGATATGCTAGCAGGACATGGTATAGGGGGAGTAGAGATTCAAATCTGGGACTCTGAATTTAAGAGGCAGTTTGCAGATAGTCCTTTACATTAAGAAAAACACACAAGTCAATCATAAATGCAGTTAGTCACTGAAGCTGCCAAAGAATTATCTGGCTTCACCGCAGGCACAGATAAATTAGAGATTATGGACCTAAGTCTCTTTCCGCACCAGGGTAAATCAGAGGCACCATCACTGAAGTCAACAGATCTCAACAAGAAAAGAATTAGGCCCTATGGCTTTTAATATAAGGAATACAAAGAGTTTAATTACAAGGAATCAAGCTGAACCTCCTTTCTCCCATGAAAAGACATATGCATATGCTCTCTGGTAAGGTTTGACTCTTGCAACATTTTTGTACTTCTGTTATCCTTGTCCTGATCAGATACTACCTGTGTGCAAATAACAGAGCTAGATGCTAAAGGGATGGGGGCCAGTTAATACAGGGGATGTTTGAAACACTGAGAGCTCCAGTTCAGTATTGAAAAACATGCTGAAATCCCAAACATGCTTCAGTTTTTGACCTCCACGTTATGACTCAGAAATAAAAACCAAAGAAATGAGTTCATTTTCTCTGCCAACAAGGGAGTTTCTCATCTAAGAAATACCTCATTGAAGGGGTAAAATAATGCACAGCACGTGAAAATGAACAACTGCTGGAAATTCTGGCAATACAAATATACTTTTTTTATTTCCACATCTGTGAACAATCTTGTATGTCTATAAAAAACCTTGAAAACAAATCATACAAGAAGTTATATTTGAGCAACTCTTTATGAAACCCTATGACAAAAAAAGTAGGTGCAAGATGAACACCCCAGTAGTGGAATATAAATAATAGTTCAGGAACAATCAAGTGTTGTACAAAATTATTTTGATAAAAATGGAAGTACTTACAGTCTAAGTGACTATGTCTGATGCCTTCCACATCTTCAGCATGGATGAAGTGGTAACATCTCTTTCCTACGATATCTACAGGGGTCAGATCCATGTAATCACTAATCCTAAAAAGGAAAAAAATACAGCCTATAATTCAAGAAAGAAAAGTACATAAGAACTGTCAAATGACTCTGAGGGTGAAATTTGCTAATTTTTTTCACCACTCTAGTAATCTGAATGGACTATCTATACAAACAAGACATAGACTTAAAGAAAAAAATAAATTAAAGAAAACGTTTTTTAAAGAAACCTTGAAATCATTTTATCCATTTAAATAAGTAGGAAGTTAAATTCTAGTGCGTATTCTCCCTGTAGCATAACACCAAGACAATATAACTCCGTGAAATTGTAAAACATTAACAATCCAAAATCCTCATTAAAAGACAAAGATGATTCAAGGTTACATAATAAAGTAAAAACATGTTATGTTTATACCAAATGATTAGAGACACATTTCATTTCAACAGATTGGTCTTCTATTGGGTATATTCATGAAAAAGCTCTTCAAGCATTTCTTGGCACCAAGTCCAAACTGGTATTTCAAGGGATATAATTTAAATGCTGAGACATACAGATGCCTCAGGGTGTTATCTTTTTTAGTCTAATTCATTTGGGAGCTCAGCTTTCACTCTGAGCCCTTTCAACAGGGACTTTGTTGTTTATTGCACATAGAAACTTTAAAATCTATTCTGCAGACCTTTGTATGTGTACGTCTGTGTGTATGTCTCTGTGCTTGTGTCTGTGTGCATGTGTAAATTTCTGTCATGGAGTGTCAAGATGTCAATGTCCTTAAATGCAGTATAGAAAATAAAACAATTGGAGAATGCCTTGCTTGTACAAGCATTGTAAAGTATGTCTGTTTTCTAGAAACAGAGTAATTTTTTAGGGCTTGAAATATGCTGCAATCATTGGTGTTAAGCCCGATTTGCAGTTGTAAGATATAATTTAATAATAAGAACAGTTGTTCTCAGGGTATTAAGCCCTCTGAGCTAGAAGACAGGGATAAGGAGCAGAATGAAGCCCTCATAATCCAAGGGGAAATAAGAGTGACCTACTATAACACTTAAGACACATAAGTCTATGGGGCCAGATGGGATCCACTCAAGGGTGCTGAGGGAGCTGGCAGAAGAGCTCACTAAGCCACCACCACCACTGATACTGTGGCAGAAATACTCAGCAGCAGATGGGAATCAGACTTATGGGCTGGATCCTGGAAGTGGATTCAGGAGCTCTTAGATCACGTTCAAAGGCAGAGCTGGGCTTCTGATCCTCACAAGGAGAGTTACCAGTCCACCACCCCAGATGACTCAGGTGCTCAACCTTCAGGGAGGGTAGAGGCCCCAACCTCTCCTTTTTTGTAATTGCTATTAATTAGGAGCTAAATAGCTTAATCATGCACCTGCCTTGCTTAGGTCTTAGGCTCTGTGTAAGAGACCCAAAGGCCCAAGTTTGATGTGGGAGTTGGCTGCAGTGAGCAACTAGCCCTCAGTTTATACTGCATGTGATGTATATGGAATGGAATACCTTGTTGGTCAGTTTAGGGTCACCTGAATTGTCCTCTTCTCTCTGCAGATGTTGCCTTTTACATTGCACCCCAACGTGGTACACAATATTTGGTGTGACTTAGAGGAAAAGCAGAATAACTGAACAGAATTAGTTCTAACTCAAACCAGGACACTCGCACAGCATTGCCATGGAGAAGCTGGCAGCTTATGGCTTAGATGCGTGTGCTCTTTGCTGGGTAACAAATTGGCTAGATCGCTGAGCCCAGAGAATGGTGGTGAATAGTGGCTGGTCACAATGTTCCCCAGGGCTCAGTTTTGAGGCTACTCCTGCTTACCATCTTTATTGATGATCTGGATGAGGGGATCAAGTGCATCCTCAGTAAGCCTGCAGATGCCACCAAGTTGGGTGGAAGTGTTGATGTGCTTGTGAGTAGGGAGGCTCTGGAGAGGGATCTGACAGGCTGGATCAACGGGCCAAAGTCAGTGGGGTGAGGTTCAACAAGACCAAGTGCCAGGTCCTGCATTTGAGACCTGGGGGTGTTGGTCAACAGCCAGCTGAATATTAGCCAGCAGTGTGCCCAGATGGCCAAGAAGGACAACAGCATTCTGGTCTGTATCAGAAATAGTGTGGCCAGCAGGATTACGGAAGTGATTGTGCCCCATACTAGGCATTGGTGAGGCCACACCTCAAATACTGTGTTCAGTTTTGGGCCCCTCACTGCAAGAATGACACTGAGGTGCTGGAGTGTGTTCAAAAAAAGGGCAACAAAGCTGGTGAAGAGTCTAGAGAGCAAGTTGTATGAGGAATGGCTGACAGAACTGGAGTTGTTTAGCCTAGAGAAAAGGAGGCTCAGAGGAGACCCTTATTGCTCTCTGTGGCTACCTGGAAGGAGGTTGTAATGAGGTGGGGTTTGGTCTCTTCTCCCAAATGACAAGCTATAGGACAAGAGAAAATGGCTTCACATTGTGCCAGGGGAGGTTCAGGTTGGGTATTAGGAAAGATTTCTTCCCTGAAGGTGTTGTCAAGCATTGGACCAGGCTGCCGAGGGAAGAGATTAAGTCACCACACCTGGAGGTATTTAAAATACATGTAGATGTGGCACCTGGGGACAGGGTTTAATGGTGGACTTGGCAGTGTTAGGTTACCATTGGACTTGGTGATCTTAAAGGTCTTTTCCAACCTAAATTATTCTGTGACTCAATGATTCTATATGATTAAGAAAAAGCTGTTTCAAATAGACATATGAAGGACGTAAGAATTTTTTTTACGACAATAGTGGAAAAAGAAACAGAAAGAATATCCAGATGTAACTTAAGATCACTGGTAAGCATTGACATGAAAACTAGAAGCAAAAGAAATTACATCAAATAGGACAGTCACACTTGTATGAGTTGGGGTTGAGGCCCCATCCCTGCAGGCATTCAAGGTGAGGCTTGACAGGGCTCTGGGCAACCTGATCTAGATGGGGATGTCCCTGCCCACTGCAGGGGGGTTGCACTAGATGACCTCCAGAGGTCCCTTCCGACCCAAATGATTCTGTGATTCTGTATTGAAGGCACCAAAGGCGGAAAATAAATATTTTGCACGGAGGAAAGAAATATTTTAGTATCTCTTAAAGCACTAGTTAGGAAACAGATCTTGTGGCTCCCAAGCCCTGTGACAAAATAAAGTGTTGAGTTGATGGGTAGGAACTCAATTCTGAATGCACACACCTGTATCCTGTAAAACATAAGCACAGGCTTACCTTTGAGCAGACCAGTGGTTCCACTGACTTGCACGACTGTTAAAACGACTGAAATTTAAAGGTAAGTATATGGTACAGTGCTCTCTTGAATTAGGACCAAATTGTACACATATTTGTAGGCTTGAGGCTCTCTACACAAGACTGTTTCTGCAGATTTGAAGGAACTATTGGCAATCACTGTCACTGCCAACAGGCCAAACCTCGTCCATTTGGAAAACACTGTATTCACTGGGTTACTTCCTTTTGGGCATATATTAGCAGATATGGCTATAGCAGTTCACATTAAACTGGGCTATAGGCTCTCTTCAAATAGTGTCCAATTACTAACAGTTGACTCTCAAAATAACACAGAATGATGCTGTATTACAGCAGCAGTCTCTTTAGTTTGCTTTTACTTATTTATTACCATCTAAGATGATTTGTCCTCTGCAGGTGCTCTTCTCACCCCATTGACTAATACAAAAAAATCAGACTATTTTAAATTAGACTGTGAAGTTTACATGTCATAAGTCCTGCATTTGGAAAACTGACATGGATTAACACACCAATAAAATTTTGCATCTTCATTTAATACTCTCAGAACAAAAAATTTTTAGAAATAGTCAGTGTAGTAGGTAATACATCTTGCCTCAAAGAGAAGCTGTTGACTAATTTGTGCACTGAGTCCAGGATTCTGATGTAGATCTCATTCAGAGAAAAGTAACAAGATGCACCCAAAGACTTGAATAATGTCACTCTTGCTCCCTGCTGTTGCAAGCAGGCAACCACTTGGCAAACTAGGAGTACTATTGATCTCACCCCTGCTGATCCAATGGTCCACTGTGAGCATTCATTTCAGTTAAGTAGCATGGTTTCTGTTCCATACTCCCTGCAGCTGTCAGTAGCTCCCCATGGCTCCATAAACAGTGCTTACAGCTTCCTCAGCATGGATCTCTTTTCCCTGTTTTCATCAATGTGTTTGCTTTACTGTGGCACCACAAAGAATTTCCTGGTTGCCTGCAAGTGCCAGGAGTCAAGCTCATATATTCAGGATGAGACACCTATCTTCTTTTCTATAATCCCAGAAGAGAGATCCCAACTTCCCTGACTTGAAGACTGGCCTTGGCAAATATGCAGATAATTCATGTGACAGCTTCAATCAGCTGTTCATTTAATTTCTTCCCTTCTTCTGGCCGTTCTATTCCTCCAGCTTTTGCAGTCAAATTCTGCTTGGTACCTGCTATGAAATCCAGGTCTTGACAACCTTACTCCACCATCAGCGGAAATCCTGATACCTCAGTGAGTTAACACTCACCTCCCAGCCCTAGCAGAAGTGTTTCTACTATTTGAAATTCCTTTTAGAAACTATTTTTAGCACTGACACAAGGGCTTAAAATGGAACTACTGCAACAGAAATTCAATTTCCATCATATGCATTCTACCTAGCGTATGATATAAAATCCATCACAAACACAGAAAAGTTGCTTTATAATATTGCCTTTACCTTAACAAATGAAAAACATTAGTAAGCTCAACACTTTCTTGCACAAGTCAGCTAGCTTACCATAGTTTACAATGTGTTATCAGCTCTTTCTATATGATTACCAATTAATGCTCAACATCTGATGTATTTTACTTTTTTTCAGTGTTGGCTTTCTCAGGCATTTGAAAGTTTTATTTCTACATGAATATAAAGGGAAGGTTTCAGAAAAACATTTAATTTAAAAAATATACAATTTAGGGCTCATAAAAATGCCAGACTGGTGGCAGAGAAAGTACAAACCTTTCTAAGACGGCCCACAAATTCTTATCATACTTGACCTGACAGAATAGTTCATTTTTCACATACATTTGATTCCTGGCTCTTTTATTGAGGTTGTCAACGAAGGTAACAGTAAGTGCAGGTGATTTTGCAAAAAGGAAATCTGTTCATTAGGAACTGGACAGATACCAGCAACTCATTTTACAGAGGCCACTGAAGAGCTCTGCAGTGGCAGCAGCTTTCTGTTACTACCCAGGTAGGTCACAGTCAAATCAAAGACGAAGGCAAAAGGTTTCTTCTTGATCCTACTGCTGATACCCAGAGCTCTTTCACTAGCTGCCAGATGATACAGAATCCAGATGCTCATTGGGTAGAGTCAGAGGCAAAAGCTCAGTCCAAACTTTAATACTATTACTCGCTTTCTCTGTGACCTTGCGCAAGCCACTGTCTACAGAGCAGTTTTTCCAAGCATAAAAATGAAAATAACATATTCTGTTTAGATAATGCTTTGGAAGTTTAGATGAAGTGTTCCTTCTAATAGCCAAGTAATATTACTATTAATACTACTGTGGCAGTTCAGTAACATGACAGCAAAGATAACTTCGTAACTGAAATCCAAGGTTATTTTAAATTAAGGCCCTGATTCAACAAAGCATTTGAGTTTATCCCTTTTTATAAAAGTTTATACTGATGGGTTATCCTGATCATAGGTATTCTATTAAGATTGAGCGATTATGATTGCTCATAGCAGAGAGCTTCCACTCTTAATTTATAATATGCCACAGCTTCTGTCACATGAAAAGCTTCTATTTGTCATCTTGTTTGTTCCACTTTTTGATTATAGGTTGCCTTGACAAAATTTTTGGCTGCATTACCTTCTTTCTTCCATTCTAACATTTTCCTCATACTTCAAACTTCCATCAATGGACCCAAGCTTTTTCCTTCTCAGATCTGCTTTTAATACCATTCCTTAGATTTTATTTTTCAGGGCCCTGAGGGCACCAATAATCCTTAGTGGCCTTAACCAGATCCCCTGGCTCTTCCTGCACCCTACCCACAGCCCAGGACCCCACTTCAACTCCCTGGGACTCCCTTACCCCTTCCACAGCCCAGAACTCCATTTCAGTCCCTTGGGGCTCCCCTCACTCTGCCCAGGTCCCAGGACCTTGTGTCATCACCTAGGGCCATCAGCCCCTGCCCCAAAGATGCCATAGCAGGGCTAGTCTCCAGCTCCACACAGCCCTGCCCTGCTCCACCATGGGCCCTGCTGAATGAGGCCCAGCCCATGTCCCAGCCTTGCTTTGGCCTGCTCCCAAAGAGGTGCACAGTGCTTGGGGCTGGGGCTGCCCTGGTGCCTCCGGCTGCCCTGCTCCTGGCTGAGGATGGGATGGGTCTTGGCTGCCGGGCCCTGTTATCACAGACCCCCATGGGAAGCCCCAACACTACGGGCACCCAGACCCCAGGAAGCAGACAGCTGAATTGAAATCTTATCTTCCACCTTCCTAGATCACTTGTCACTATCACATTGAACATAGCTCCCCCCCCGCCAAACAACTCCTCATCACCTGTTCCAATTTCACTGCTGTCTTTCCCAGTATGCCCTTAACCAATTTTATTCTACAGTTTTCCCACCTCTTACTGCAACAGATCCCACCTCTCTAGTCTACTATCTAGGCCATCTGTGCTTCTGTTCCATTAAACACTAAGCATGATGTGCTGTAATCTGCAAATTAGTCCAAAAATGGAAAATCTTAAAACTTCAGACAGAAAGACTTGTGGAAGGGAGGACGGGGGAGCATAAGGACAGCCATACAGGTCACACCAACGTCTGTCTAGTCCCAAATCTTGCCTCTGTGAGGTACAATGAGAAATTATTAAAAGCAGGGAAAGCTTAAAGGAACCTTTCCTGGTCTATCCTCCAATTTCAGTGATATGTCCTGCAATTTATAGTTTTTTATTTACCTTTATGCTCTAATAATGTAATGAAAATGAAGGTGATGATGATGACAGTGAATTCAATGCTTTCACACAACACCAGGATGACATTGCAAGAGTCACAAATTTCAAAACTTTTGGCAAGAACATGGAACAAAGAATACACACAGCTAAAATAAAGAAAAGAAAGGAGCTAAAAGCTGTACCTATTTTCACAGTAAATGATATTGAGGTCCATATTCACACGAGTGACAAACATGTGGCAGTCAATCCTGACTTCATTAATTGTAGGAGGTGGCAAAGCATGAGCAACGACAACAAGTCCCATGATTTGGCTGGGTACTGTCCGTCCGTGGGACAGTGACACTCTCAGACGTAACCGGCCTGTTATATGAATCACCTGGAAAATAAAAACAATAAAATAAACCCCAGTGAATTCTAGATGCAACTGTGACATCAGTTTACTTTAAGGATAGCATTACTATTCCCTACAGACCACTTAACACAGCCAAAAATTGTACTAAGTAACTGCCAGTATTAGTGTTAAGCTTATTAATATTGGCTGTCAACATGTCCTATATGTCCTCAAGGCAAAAAAGAAGACAAGAACATAACAGGCAAATGCTTCACATTCATCAAATAAAAACCTCAGAACTCCTGTGGTATTGATTTTTGTTGTGGTGGCTGTTACAGAAAGAAAGATGAAGAAAAAGGCAAACTAAAAAGTCAATGAAAGGAAAGAGAAAGGAAGACAAAACTGAACGAAGGTAGAAATTAATAAAATGTTAATTTCATAACATTTGGAGAAAAAAAATAGGAGGAAAAAAATGGCAGTTCTGAAACTTTTCCAGAATGCATTTAATTGAGTTGTTAGTCACCTACACCATGGAGACACTGCGCACAGCCTTGAATTACTTGGTGGTTGGCAATCCGAGAAAGAACAACCTAGAAGTGATCAATGAGCTCAGCTGCAGGATAGTCGTCTTGCATCCACAGTAAGCTTTTAGAGAGGCAGTAGAGAAAAAAATGTCTGCATAGTACACTGTGTAGGTATGAAGAGCTCTGAGGGTGGATAGTTTCTTTCCCCATTCACAAGACACCACCAGAAGATGTTTGGGAGATCCAACTGCATCTCTGCAGACTGAAATTCTAAGAATGCTGCCTGAAATGGAGTAAGTTGAAACTCTGGGAAAAGAATAATTCCCCACTTCCAGTTTCATTCCTTCAGGAGTTCTGTAGATAAATAAAGGCGTTGTTTTTTTTTCAATAAAATAATGTAAGNCTGATGCAGCCCAGGATTTGGTTGGCCTTCTGGGCTGCAAATATACACTGCTGGCTCATATCCAGCTTTTCATCTATCATGACCCCCAAGTCCTTCTCTGCACTGCTGCTTACAATGAGCTCTTCACCCAGTCTATACTCATATCTAGGGTTACTCCTTCCCAAATGCAGGACCTTGCATTTTGACTTATTAAACTTCATTTTATTCTCTTGGGCCCACTCTTCAAGTTTATCCAGATCCCTCTGGATGGCATCCCGCCCTTCTGGCCTATCAACCACACCACTCAGCTTCGTGTCAAGTACATCACTTATGCCAGATATCAAACTGAAAATGGAAACTGCAGTTCCTATACTCATGGACAAGAGAGTCATAAGAACTGGCAGTTGCAAGCTCTCACATATTTTCATCCTTAGAGTGATTTTCATCCTTTGAAATCAACATCAACATGAAGAGAGGGCTTCCAGGAGAGAGAGGCCCCTTTCACTATGATCCCAGACTCACTACCCAGAGGTTAACAGAGATGTTGGTCGCTATCAGGTGCACTGGAGAAGGTGTCAGAGATGGGATCCAGTTATAAGTCCACTTACACTCAGCTCACAAAGACAGTAGCCAAACTCTTTGCTTCTGATCTGAGATTGATGGTTAATAGAAGGTGAGAAGAAACTCTTTAAAAAGACTGTAAACCATAAAGTGCCTCCAAATTAAAATCTAATTCATGCTAGCAGATCTGTGATCTAAGCCTTGAAGTTTCTTTTTTTTTTTAACCTAATCATTAGAATATTTCCTTCCACTCTTACATTTCAACTCCAGTGAGTATAGTGAATCTAAATGAAGAAAGTGATTAGCTTCTATGTTTGTCCATTTCAGTTGCAGGTTTCTGACTGCCCACATTTGAAGTAATTATTGTCTAAACTCACACTTAATGCACCTTCCAAGGGAAAACTGTTCTATGAATATTTGAAAAAGTTCCTAAAGGCAAGGATGCAAAAATACCATTTCAAACACATTTTAATTTTTTTTTATCAAGACCTCATTAACTAATGAAGAAATAGCTAAAAGAAATAGGATTAACTTCACAGGAGGGGCAGTAATAGTATATTTTGCTCCTTCTAGCTAGACTTGCATATACATCTGCATTTTATCATTATCTGTCTCTTTTTATCTTTTTTCTGCTTACTGCAAAAGCTCAAATCTGTAAATGCTTGGAAAAATGCTGATGGATAACTAGCAATAATGTGAAAAATAATCTTATACTTGAATGTGCTATGCAAAAGTATTGTCTGTTGTTTTCTCCTAAGAGTCCTTATGCTAATATTTTTGAAGTTCACACTATCACTTGAGGGAGTTTTAAAAATATATCACACTTTAAATCCATTTATCTGTTCCTTGTATTTTTTGAAACCTCCATGTCTTTTTCAGCTAAATATGAGCATGATTTGGTTTTGAACAACTCTCTATTTAGTCAGTACTTCACTTTTTTTCCAATTTCTCACCTGAAATACACCTCAGATGTAGTATTACCCCAGGAGAACGCTCCAAACCTGTTAGACCCACCATATATTAACATTGTTGAATTTGAAGAGTTTTTGCTTCCAGATTCAAACTACTTAGCCTGTTCCTAGCTCTAGCATGGATCAAAATATATTCTAAATCCCCAAGTGAATTCAAATTTTAGGGGTCAGCACTCAATTGCATTCTGATTCTGTACAATGGGAAATGTACAACAAACTGTCCATCAGTTCCAGTGCCTGTGTGCCTGTAAAGAAACTGTATTTCCATGCCTGAAATCCCTTTCTATGACAACATTAGTCAAATGCACCAAGTGGGAAATCTAATTGGTAGTAAAAAACAATTCTAGCTGTCATGACCTTGTCTACAGTGTGAGTATTGCCACTTTTAACACTGGTTCATTTGAACTGGGATTAGGGGTGATAGGAATTATAGGGTCAATTATCTCTGGTAGCTAAAATTAATCTCTTTATAATTCAATCCCGCAGCACTAGTCTATCATATCCTAAAGCAATATTATGACTTTAATGAAGTTAAATTGCAAGAATAAACTATTTTATGAAGGACATTACTTGGATCCAGATGTAAATATTTAATAAAAATTTGCCAAGAATATTCTGAATATCAACAGAAAATGCAGCTATTCTGTGCAGTTTTCTTTATAGATTGTTCTGAAAAGTATGTAACGGTTCAAATCCAACTTTAAACTATCATTGTCTTCTTTCTAATAATGCTATATGAATAAACTGGCATATTTAGATGTCACAGCAAGAGAAGATAGTGATACTGTGTTCTGTCCATTACGAAAATGTGGTTGAATGCTATACTCCTGATCACAAGGATCATCAGAAACTTTGTATGTCAAGAGCTGTACAGATTTCCTCAGCATTTCTCCATCTACTTCCTAAATGAAATTAGTAGCAGGACTCCTTTTTTACTATAATGAGAGCTGGACTGGGTTAACAGTTCAGAGACTTTTTTGATTACAAACTTTTATTGGCAGGTGTTGTAACTTGCAACATGATTTCATCCTACAAAAGCAGAGGAAAATCTTATGATCAAAATAAAATCTTGTGACCCGATCTCAACCAGGATTTGACATGAGTCATTCTGATCTGTGTTCCTGGCTGTACAGTAGCCTAGCTGTATAACAGTCACACCTGTGGTGAATCAAAAAACATTCTGTAACAATAAAACTTCTAACACTGTAAAATGAAAATAACATGGAAGCTGCTACAAAAATATCATGCTGAATCAGCTCAAATACTACAGAAATCTTCTGTACTGTTTAAATTAACTTTGCGTGACACTCCAATCTTGGAAAAAAAACCCAACATTATTTGGCCTTTATTTTTAGCTGAATAAAAAAGAGATTTGCAAAATATTGTAAGTACATGTAAACACAGTTTATGAGTGTGAGAGTGTTAAGAAGCCACAATGCTTGGACAAATATATATTTCTTTTCCATGCCATATGCTCTTTTTAGTCATCTGTTAGTGATAAGCACTTAGATGTGCTCTACTAACATCTACTTATAAACAAGCACGTCACAGAGACCTTGATAAAACCTTCCCTCTGTCAATACTTAAGGAAAGCTCAGTGATTGAAAAACACATCTGGAATCAATCACCCTTTAAAGCTAAATCTCACCTCTGGAGATGGAAATATTTTCTTTGTCAAAAGACATCTTTAAATATAATGTCCATTTTTTTTTCACATACATGTGATGTCAGAGTAAGGACATGCATTACCAGAGGCTATAAAAACCTGCAAGCATGAAAAATCTGTGAATTTCACCTTTCAGATGTCTCTGTGTTCTTCAAAACTTAAACTTCCATTAGAAAGAGATTTCACAACTACTTCTTTTTTTTCCTCTGTGTAAATCACTACGTCAATTTATTATGGGACTGAAACCACAGCAATGGCAGAAGTGCTCCCTCCACCTCATTTCTCTTTAATGAGATATTAAATATGAAGCCTTAAAATTATTGCTTAAACAACTTTTGAGAAGACAGTCATGTATGAAAACATCCTAATTCAGTTTGTGCATCTAGGTATTTATTTAGTTGTCTTACAAACAACTCACACATACATTTACCCCACTTTAAAGAAATGATTGTGATTCACAAGGATATATATTTCTTTTGGTCTCTCAAACACCTAGATCTTTAAAACAAGATTTCAAACAGCTCAAATTGGCTGAAGAAATAGCTTGCAAACCATAGCCAGGTTCTTACACTTTTCTTTTGAAGAGTTGTGTGCTTCTTCACTCACAGATACATACAGGGACATGCATCTTAAAATATGACACTAGCAAGACAATATCACTCCACAAAGTAAAACGTTCCTATATGGTTTCAGGTGATTTCTAAACTAAGATTGAATATTTGAAAATAGGCTTTCCTCTGGACTTTTCAAAGAAAACAGAGTCCATTGCCAACCTGGAGTTCACATAGTGGTATCTTACAGGTTCTCCTTTTATGACATCAAATATGTCTATGCCTATCAACCCAAATGCCAATATTGGTTTCTTTATCTACCACAGTTCTCTTCCTTCCTCCCTATATCCTATTATAGTCACTACAACATTTCTATTTGCTTATGTTTTCTCATTGTCAGAAGCCATTTATTTCTGCGGTTCCACAGCCCCTTCCTCACTGAGACCAAAGCCTAATCTCCTAGTCTTCAAGCTAGCTTTAGGAAAATATATCACTTGTCTATTCTTGTTTTTTAGCAGCAGTTGGGATCAGAGAGGACCAGTAAGGTAGTGTAAGGTAGTTCCAGTAATGCTTGCATATCCCATTCTCAGACTTACTGCAGAAGCTCTGCAGTATTCCTACCAGCAGCTAGGAATGCAGCATGTCCAATGGAGCACAACATTTTGGTATTGGAGTGAGCCACTACAGCTGCAGTATGTTTAATCATCCCACATTTACAGCAAGTTTGCTATGTCCCACACGCATCCAACTTGCAGTACACACACACATCAATCCTCCATCAAGTGTACAGTTGCCTTAACACAAACTGGACTTGCGGCATGAGCCATGTATATTACCTTGCACATGCCCAGTAGCCACTCTTGGGGATTCTTGCATGTCTGGTAACCTGAACAATCACCTCTAAAATAATGAAGTTGTGAAAGGCAAAGTTTGCAGATGTATGCTCCTGTTGTATTGATGTTTGAGTTACTATCTCTTTTTATCCATAAAGTAACCATCATATCATCTTTTCACTTGCTAATATCACCCATCTCCAACTTCAGAAGTATCACAAACCTTTTCTCTTGGACAGAATAACAAAACAGCATATCTACTTACAGCAAACATTCTCAATTCTTACTTGATTCAGAAGTTGGCTGCTTGAGCTTTAGCCTTGAAAAACTGACTGTATGCTGAAAAATCTGTATGTGTTTTTTTCTGACTATAGTAGTCCATCTAATAAAGGATATTGCTCCTACACACAAACCTTGTCCTATTTATATCAAGTCTGCATCAGAACAAAGGAAACTCGTCGTTAGTGCAGCTGTCAGTGAGTCATTCTGAATCGTGGTGAATAAAAAATGGCTAGTCAGTAATCTATGACTCCTGAGAAACAGCGTTGTAA
Organism: Bucco capensis; assembly: GCA_013396975.1. Classification (NCBI taxonomy): domain Eukaryota; kingdom Metazoa; phylum Chordata; class Aves; order Piciformes; family Bucconidae; genus Bucco; species Bucco capensis. Next base: position 368,846 of record VWZO01011167.1, on the reverse strand, counting down.
GTAAAATACAGGCAGTCTTAATGCAGTTTTGCACTGAATGCTACCTGAACCACTTTTAAGAGCTGTGGTCTTGAGCATCCATTCAAAGAATATGAGTCTGATTTCAAGGAGGGAAAACATTATTCCTAACACATACATAGTTTCAAGGTCAATAGTCTCTTTTCCATCTACAAGTACATTTCAAATCCCCTCAAATACACCTGCAAAAGACAATCTGAAAATGGAAATGGTATTTACATTTAAACAGCATATTTGGTCTCAGGACATATTTTATTGTTAAAAAGTCAATACTAGTTTTTGGATACACTCTAGACTTTTCCCATCTTTCCTCTGATACCACTCTTTCCAAATAATAAGATTCAAAAGCTATTTTGCTGCTTAAAATACTCAGAGGCAGAATTTAGACTAATCCTACGGGGTTTAAAAGAAGTATCCGTATGAGACCTCAAACTCATTGGGTGCTTAAAGACAAGCATCCATGAGAAACACCCTGGCTTGGCAGGCTCAATTCATAGCTCTTGCTCAATCCCTAAAATGACCTGAGCAGAATATTATTTATTGCATATGAGGAATGTTGAGACCAGCAGCAAGCACAATAGCCACAGTCACTTTCATTCAAGTATACCACAGGGAACAGCTGCTTTTCTGCATAAAAGTTAGTGTTTTGAGCACTCACACAAAAAGCTGCTTGTTCCTCAACCTCAGGATTCACAACCTCTTATCTCCCACTTGCCTCTTACTAGTTAATAAACTAAAGGGAAGGGAATGGGGACAGCTTTCTAACTCTCCAAAAGAACACAGGAAAAACAAGAAGCTGAGATTGCCAATGTTACATCTGTCATATGAAGCCCCCTGATATAAACATGGCTAGGTTAGGGTTGTCTAAAGTACAACTTCTCTGTGGGAATAAAGGAAGACTGTTGTATGATTAACAATTTTGAAAGCTGCCATTAAAACAAAACCAAACCAAACTGCCCAAAAAGCATTTTCAAGATTGCATAATTGGTTATAATATGTTGTTTTTCAAGAAATGGGAAATGAACAGCAGACCAGAGATTGCTCAAGAATAATTAATAAAAGTATATTTCCTATCAACAGTTTTAGATCCTTTAGATTAACATTAGAGCCCCAATTTATGGCTGATTTTTCAACCTGTTACATAACATAATTTCCATTTTATTATTTGGAGTAACAGATTAGCAGTTATTACTTAGTATGGCAAAGCACAGTGTCCTACACTGTACACAGACACATATATGTCTTCATCACCATGACAGCTCTCATGTCAGAATTCTGAGGTCCATTCTTGCACTGGCATTCAGTGAGGTAGCAGAAGTTGTATATCAGGACCCTCCATTCAAAAGCATATTTGTATTGTAAAATATCTTATCATACCTGTCTTTCCTATGTTGTGGTTTTTTATTAATTGCACTATATTAGCACACTGCTTTTCTCTAAATAAAAGACATAGTAGAGCAGCCTCATAACATAAGTCAAGAAATACTGTGCTAAGTCATTACACATTATAATTTTTAATTTATTTCACTTTATACAACTGCAAAGGTTTCCATTTTCATAATCAGCCCCCACAACAAGAGCTCCAAACATTCTACTATTAAAGAGTATCTTTTAAATATATCCAGAGTTCATGCCAGGTTTTATTTTAATACCTTTGAACTCTTTTCCTTTTTAAGATGTCTTATTAACAACTTGATCTATCAACACCACATTATTTTTTCATAATCCCAAACTTACAATCATTTGAAGAAGATCAACATTTAAAAAAATGGAGAAAGAAGAAACAAATGAAATCACCACACTGCAACCTAAAAAAGTAGCCATAAAAATTGGTTTTATAACACAATACTTTTTGAAGTAACTGGCACAAATACTGTTCTAGTGCAGATTGCTGCAAGAGTGCTCTTGGCAAGAACATCATAAGCACTAGCAAAACTTTAATATGCTCAAACAGTCAAATACAAACTGACACCAGGAACTCATGAGTGGCAACAAACAGGAAAAAATAAAGTATCTCAATTTAATACAAACCTACATACAAAGGGATCAATTTTTCAATTCGTGGTTTAGCATACAATACAGCTGTCCTCAGAGTGAATATAGAGTAGCTATACATAAGAAATTAGAATTATCAATTCCAGGGAATTTCTCAAGAGTCCTTTTGATATATAATACAGCAAATATAATGACTAAGAAACCAGACATCAATGCATTAAATGAGATCAGGTTGAGATCTATTTAGAAAAGACAGGTTTAAGCTGGAAAAAGAATCTCTTTGATATGACCTCCAGAGCAGACCATTTGCAGATGGATTCAAGATGAGCAGATTTACCCTTGCATAACTGCTTGCTTCACAGCTGCTTTTAAATATAAACTCTGAAATATCTAATATTGAGTTATTGCAGAATTAAATCTATATAGTAAAAAAGATTAAGAATCTCAGATTTTTCTTACACTTCTAGTAAATGTTATAATAGACTTTGGATGCTGAGTTCAGAGGAATAAATGAAACAGTTAATTTAAAATCTAGCTAACATAACTAACTTATTTCTAATTATCTTATAAACTCTGGCTACTACTGGTTGAAGCTAGCCTCAAAATTTTTTGAAGTCTGCATCTCTGACTTATGGTCAATAATTATTTAACCCTGAAACTCAAAAGATAGCTCAATTTTAACAGATTTTCCACTGCAAATCCCCTGGTGTTCAAATGTTGCATTTTTTTCCTCACAGAATGTTTGAAGTCCCCTTTAAAAATAATGCCTTGAGGCATTAAGAAAGAAAGTTGAAAGAATTTAGCTATTGAAGTGTGCAGGTTTCTAATAAAGGAATTGTCATCCCTGCCCATGAGTAAACTCTCTTGGAACTCAATATTCTAGAATTCTGGTGCTCCTGCCAGTAGTAAAAATTAAACCTGAAAAAGGGCTTTTGTTGCATCAGTTCAATGAAGTTTTTCTGAGTATCTGGGGGTGGTGGAAGCTGGCTACACCATCCTGCAACAGAAAGTGTGGAAAGATTTTTTTAAAAAAGTTAACCTGAATCCTGTGTGTCAGGGCAACCAAATCTTGTTGCACTAAAGACAATCAATAATAAGTATTCTTCAGATGTAGTGTCTTTATTTCTGTCTTTGGAAGGAGAAAAAAGTGGGGTGTGTGTGTGTTTTTTTCCCTACTTCTTATTTGATGTAGTTCTTAGCAGTCCAACAACTACCTTAGGCAATTCTCTGCAGAGTGAACAAGACTAGATAAAACAAAATATCTGATATTAATGTGTTTTTCCCACACACAGAGAAAAAAAATGTAGAAAATGTTATCTGCAAAGACAGAAATGGATTCTCCAACATAGCCTTGACTAAAACAATACTGTTTATGTTCTACTCAACTTCTCCACTCGGTTTTCAACCCCAGAATTTTTTCTGAAGTTAGTCAAGAAAAGTCAGACTCACTCTGCCTTATTTTGTGGCTAAATGGGTGGAAAGATCTGAGCTTTTCTCATAGTAAAGCAGGAATACACTTTGAAAAAGGCTGAGAACTACTATTTGAATATCATTAATACCAAGGTTCCTCTGCTTGTGCTAATGATGTCTGGTACAGGCTCCTGAAAAGAGAAGCAATTTTATTTTAATGCATGCATGGTTTCCCCTAGCATGGTCCAATGGCTGTATACAAACACATAAGTTGTACCAAAAGATCTTAGACAACAGAAGGAGTGACACTTCCTGCAGAATGCCACAACTGTGACAAAAGCAAAGGCGGAGATGAGCAAAAATGATTTTGGCAAAAATTTCCCCTAATTACTAGTATGTTTTCACCTTCCTCTCATCAATGACACATATGAATTAAAACTATAAATTTTCAGTTTAGAAAGGGAAAATATACAGAAAAGTTTATGAGCTGATTTTATGAAAAATACAACTGTAAATTTCAGAAAAGCTGCTGCAGGCAGCTAGTGATGCCTCTACATCCAGGTGCTGAAAAAGGAATGATCATAGGATGNTCTCTGGATCTGCTGGCCACGCTTCTTTTGATGCAGCCCAGGATGCAATTAGCCTTCTGGGCTGCCAGCGTGCACTGTTTGCTCATGTCCAGCTTCTTGTCCACCAGCACCCCAAGTCCTTTTCTGCAGGGCTGCTCTCTATCATCTCATCCCCTAGCCTGTATTGATAGTGGGGATTGTTCCGACCCAGGTGTAGGACCCTGCATATATATCGGCCAACAACTAGTCTCAGTAGTTTTCTTACTATGCTCAGTGTTATATTGAAGAGTTTTAAATAGGTCTCACATGGTCCTGATAAAGAAAGTAGCTGGCATTTAAACTGCAAGCATCAAGCCCTAAAGTGGCTTAACAGAGACTCTGGCTGTAGAAGGCGAGGGCACACCAGGAGAAGCATGCTGCCGGAGAAGCAATTGTGTGTCCTGAACAGCTATATAGCATGTCAAACCAAAGGCCTGTCTAGATCAGCATCCTCAATGTGTGACTCAGGGTGACTAAGGGTAGAATATCAGACTAGACAGGCTTCTAATGGCATTTCCTTTGTATATTGTCCCAGCACTTCCTGAGGCACAGGCATGTTCTTTGGTATGTTTTTGGCATTCACAGAGCCCTGTGGCCATGAGTTTCACCGCTGAACTCTGGAATCGTTAGGTACCTCTTTTTGCCTGTTCCTTTTGCCATTTACTATTCCAAATTTGCTCCCCACACTACATATTGAGAGACTGCAGAAAACTATGCCCTGTTCACCTTCTCTATACACTGATGTTATCTATCATGTCTCCATAATCATCTTCCTTCCAACCTGAATCTCTGAGGTATATTTCAGCTGTTCCAAAATGTTGTTCAATGGTTTCATTTATTTGCTGTTCTACAACCTTCAGTTTGAGATAAGGTGGGATAACAAGTGCACAAGTATTCAAGATAAAGGAAAAACATTCATTTATAAAGTAGCATAAGGACATTCTCTGTTTAATTTTTGATTTCTTTCCTAATAACTTTTTAGCATTCTGTTTGCTTTCTGACTGCTACTGAGCTGAAGTCCACCCAAACAAGGTCTGTGACTTCTCTTTGAAGAAAAAACTTCTGTTTCACTTGGAGATGGATGGGCTTTGCAAAGCTCTGACCTTCTCCTTGACAGCTACAAATGGACTACTATTTATGATTTGTTTCTATAATCCACTTAATGTAGCAAGCTAGATTATAGATAGCAATTTATTTGTAAAAATCACAATAAACCAGCATTGTTTTAAATGCCAGATGTGGATAAATGGGGAATAAGAACTAATGAGACAAGATTTGTGTTCTTGAATCTACACTGAAGAATTATGGTAGCCTCTTGCTTTATCTGCATTGGAATCAATTTAGCATTATTTAATTCACTGATTTTCTGTTGTTTGCTTAACATTTATTAATTAATTGTCACACTAATGCAATTAATTCAAAAGTTGGCAAGTTTAGCATGTAGAGATTAATTTTCTTTTACTAACCCACCACCAAGAATTTGGTGGTGGTGTTTTTTTTTTTAAAAAAAAACAAGCCCAAGAATTGACTTCCATATCAATCATATTTATAAATGAAATATAATAGGGGTGTTGCATGCCATCTGTCAATCCACACTGAACCTTTCCTTGTATTTGACTAAGTTTTCTATGTAATTTAATAAAATAACAAGAAAAAATTAGGACAGCTCTGTCTTTCACTCACTGCAGTCCTTACCAAAAGTCAGTTTGAACTCCTAGGAATCTCTCCCTTAGAGTATGGTGCATCTTAGGTCGTATTGAAAGAAATAGTATGCCTGCCCTTTCATCCAGTGGTCACACTATCTGCACCTTCACAACAACCTTCAGGTTGCTCAGCTGTCAAGCGTTTCTCATCTGGAATGAGAACTATTCTTTTGCCCTTCATGTCACACTCATTTACGACAGCTGAAATCTTTATTCAGAAGGGGAGAAGACATAATGAGCAAGGTTGCTCATGCTCTCAGTTACCAGAGGCTATTCAGAAGACTTCAGACTCACTCACTCTGCTCTTCATTGCCTCACTAAACAGCAGAGAGTGAGAGAAAAAAAAATATTTCCAACTCTTATTATTTTGACTTTCACCATATTTGATGTTTAACTGAAAGCCTCAGTTTCTGTTTCTTTTTTCTTCTGTCACTCAGGCTGCTGCTGTAAACTGGACAAATAGACAAAATAGAATTTTTATAGAGACAGGCAAGTACTATGCCTTAGACAATGAGTTTCTTTGTGGCCTATATAAGGCTAGAATAGATCCAAGTATTTTGATCTCAAAATAAGGGTTTCGTATCTCTCACAGACCATAAAGAAATTCAGTTAAATCTGCAAAGTTAGGTGCAAGAAGACATACAGACTGAATTCAGCACTCAGTGCAGACTATAAGATACATGAATGTGCAAGCTGTGATGCATAGAAGTGCTGCAGGGCTTGTAGGAACCCAACCAAGACATTTATTTATTTTTGCACAGCAAATAAAAAATAGCCTTGTTTCTCTCTCCTGTAATGCTGGGAAAACTATGCAGAAGAAATATTTAATCTTGCCAGCATCTGAGTTAAAATCTGAAGTTAGCTCTTTATGTAACAACTAAGGGTAGAACATACATGTACATTCATGTATGCTTTAATCACATGATCATGAGCTGGTTTAATGGGACTACATCCATGGTCCATTTGCAAAATAAGAGTCCAAACAATCTTGGCATTCACTGATAAGATTGTGAGAAATGTACACAGTATCTAATAAATCAAGACCAGTGGGTTCTTAGAGAATGTAACAGAAATCTACAAAACTAATGTGAAAAGCCTTAGAACAGTATCTTTTTGATGAGTTTTAAAACCATCCTATGGAAATCTTCAGCATGCACACATTCTCTATTAAAATCTACAGAATTCCTAAAGATATCTGGAGAAAAGATTTCACATAGTTCTTGTTAAGCTGGTAGAACTTTACATGGGTAGGATGAGCTCATTAGCCTTCTGACAGTCATCCTAGGAGAAGGACAACTCTGATTCCAAACCCGGGCAGACGGAGCTCGTTTGGCCCTGTAAGGCCTTCCATCTAAGAGGTTAAACCTCCATCCTAAGGACCTCGCAGCCAGTGTCCAAGCTTGCTAGGCCCTGTCAGATGAACCTTAGGACTAAAGGGTGGGTCCAGCTCTGCACATGCTGTGTCTCACCTAAAAAAAATCCATTGCTCAGGCTCGAGGGTGCTATCTGCTATCCTCTTTTTATCAGCGTGCCTGGAAAAGGCGCTGATGAGGGGCATGGGTGGAGCCCTCCCTGGATCTTTGTTCGCGAAGCCTAGCCACGACGACGGTAGAACTTTACATGAAGGGAAATTGGCTAGGAACATATGTAGATTTTGAAGACTTTTATGTATGTTGACCTGGTGAGTAGTTAGTAGCCCACTGAACATTGAACTACACCCTTATGAAATACAGTGATGCCAAGTATTGCTTAGACTGTGTAAAACAGCTCAGGATTTGGTTCAGGATCCTGATTAAGTCCTTTATAATTCCTCCTGTTTTGTCATCTGCTTTTGCTGAGCACCTTCCTTAAATCTCAAACGAAATACACAGAACACTTCGTACAAACATGTGCTTTAAATAATTGACTAGTTTAGCTGCTAAATTTAGAGCAAGCCAAGGCTATGGCACTGTATATTTTGTTGGATATATTTTCTGGCTTTGTGGTGTATTAGCTGCATGATCTGATAAAAACTGAGGCTAAATGAAGTCTACAATTTGTATTCCTACAGCCACAAGTTTATTGGCTTGTTTTTATTTTTTTTTTTCCTTTGGCTCTGGCTGTAAGGTTCATTACTTATGGTTACTGCAGAATCAATTTGAAATGGCCACAGTCAGTGATGGAATTTATAGCATAATAAACGTACTGCCATACAAGTGCTGTTACACATGAAAGGGCCTCAGAATATTCTTTTCAGCAATCCTTCTACGTAGCAGAGTGTTCTGTTTTTATCAATTTAACGGAATCATCACAGGCATATTCTGAGAGGTGTAATCCTGACAGCCTACACAGCAGATTTTCTCCGAGGCAGATATTTTCACAGGAAAACAATATTATTGATAAAATCTTAGCATATCAGAACACAGAAAAGAAACTGAATACATCTTTTTCATTCTCCACATCAGGCAGTTACATATCACAAAAAAACAACCCCCACCCTGAACCAGAAAAAGTTTAAGAAAAAAAGCATTCTCATTATCCTTGAGATATATATATTAGTTACCAGTTTAGCAACCTGAAATCTAGAGTAAGAGCACATGATGTGCACTACTATGGTGTATGGAAAATGTAGAGGGCGTTTGAAGCTACAGCATGAAGTATAGCATCAGTAGTTGCCTGTTTATAAAGTTTTTTAAAGATTTACATTTCTATTTAGCCTATTTTTCTTTCCAAGTGTCTCTATAATAGACATCTCATATTTTACACCATTTTAAGGCAGAAAAAGTTTTAACTTTAATATGATGCATTCTGAAAAAAACTATAGAAAAGACAGATGGCAGGCTGTCCTCCCCAAAACTCAATTTCATAATATGCATGTGATTGCTAATAGGCAGGCACTAAGAAACAATTTTCCTTGATGGAGAAGAGCTGATAAATTGTCAACATAAACTTCATCTGTGGTTGCTCCAGTGATCTAAAGCTCTTCTGTGAGTTTTGTACGATCAAAGTCTGCATCTTACAATCATATCAAAATTTATGAATGCATACGACTATAAAGTGACTGAAAAGAACTCATAATGCAGGTTGGTGTGCTGTGAATCAGCTCCTTGCTTCCTCAGAAAAAACTGTGTCCAGTGTCCTAGTCCTGTTCCTAACCCTGGGGATGTGACTGAGAGAGGGCCAGACTAGATTCAGTGATGTCCTGTGAGCTAATTAAAACAGGGCTCTTCATTTGGGTCTGTCTTAAACACAGTGCTAGGTCTAGTAGTGGATTGACCTAACCACCACAATCTTTTTAGAATACTACAAAGTGAAGTATCACAAGAACTGAAAAAGTTGATTAGTTCGGAAAAAAGAATACATTTCTGAGTGCTTGAACAAGAAGAAAGCAACAGAAAGGCTAATAAGGTAATGATTTTCAAGAAAAGAAATGTTTATCTAGCATTTCAGAGAAAAACAACACACCTGGACCTTCCAAAATATGTCAAAAGTGAGAGGGCTTATTGAGCTCACATGATATAAAATTAAGCATTCAGTTCACACATGCACAAATTCTTAGGGAAAATGCCCAAACTATTTGTACATAAAATGAGACCCATTTACATTGAAAGTGCAGAGTTCATTTCTGGTTTAAAATGTCACTGTAACAACTACTAAATATAGCCTTTTTTTAAAGGCTTAAAACTTTTAAATATTTGCATGCCCGTATGAATTCAGACCTTATTTCTGAGAATAACTGAGTAGCAGTAACTCAACAGCAGATGAGCTGTGACTGCTCTGTTATAACTGTATTTGCCAGGAACAAAATAACGTGATGCTCCCACCACACATTTACTTGAAAAACTTTCTTAAGTTTGATTGTGAAAAGACTAAGAAAAACATTTTCCTAGAATCATAAGATACCAGGTTAGAAGGAATCTCAAGGATCAGGCTCTTCTTGCTATACAGAGGAGACACTACTTGAAAGCATGTGACCAGTTCTGTAAAGTGAAGACATTGGAATAATCTGTATTTCTTGAACTTTCTTTTAATTAGAGCAATACTGTCAATTTTAAAGGCAACAAACCTGCATCGTGTTGCTATAATTGTTTTCAGTCTATATTAATTTTCCTAAATTAAAAAAAAAACAAACCAAAAAGAAGAGCAGTAGATCAAGAACAGATCTCAAATTCAGAAAGTATTGCCAACCTTGTGCAGATACACTCTTTTCCAAGTACATTTGGATAGTGTCACTGATGTGCTATATTGTTTGGTTTAGGATGGAAAAAATATACAAAGACTAGAATTATAACTGAATATGTCCATACAAAGGAAAGGGGAATGGGAGCTTCTGATGTGCTATCACAAACAAAAGTGGAAACTATGTTGTTTACAACTGATGAAACAGACCTTGCCTGTGTCCTTTTAATGGCAAGCAACTCAAACAGCACTGTGCATAACAAGTTCAGAGGGAATATAATACTTATCCATAAAAAGTGAAATAAAACTTGTAACCCTGTTCAGGATAACCTCTTCAGAGCTCACACCTCTGTATGCAAACTGCGTGGATTCCCAGTAAAGGCTCCAATATGAAGTTTGTAAGAAAATTACCACTTCTTGTAATACACTTTCATATTTTTGGGGTCTTTTACACGAATTTTAAGTAACAGAGAGACTGAAGATAATTGTGCTCTCCCAAGCTTATTCTCAGATCCTGATTTTTCTCCTTGAAGCAGGTACAACATTCTTGGTTCTAAGGAGGGACAGCCAAAAAATATAGCAGTAAAAATTAAAATTTCTTATTTCATACTGGTTATAGATGCATTAAGTGATATAAGCTCCAGGGTCAGTATAAGCCTTGCTCAGCTTTCTTTAAAAGCATTGGGAGTAATAAAGACTTCCATTTTATCTTCAGTATAATAATACTGCTGAAATATCACCTCATTTTTGATGTCAGCAGTGATTTCTTTTTACCTCCATGAAGTCAAGTGGGAATTATTATTATTAGAATGACAGCTTCCTAATGATGCTGTAAAAAGGAGAAACCAAAACTCTGCCCACCAAACATCTATATTCTCCATAGGGTAAAGCAGATGGGCTCAGCAAAATGCCATTCTTCAGCATTAGAGAGACAAATCAAGAGGCATGCTTAAACATTCTAAACCAGAACCATAATGGCTTTAGTTATATAGTGGTGTCTATGCACTCTGGACAATAGAGAAAAAGAACATTTACACTATAGAAACTCTTTCTGGGACACATGGTCTGAAACACTCATGACCAATTTTCTGTTCTAGAACATGGAAACAGCAAACCAGTGTCCATATCACTATCCAGAAGTCATTGCACCAGGTTCAGTCAACAGCTACAGGGAATGAAAATCTCATGTGATGGTCCTTGTCTGACTACTGGCTTCATATATGGCATACTGGTGAGGGACACATCACTAAAATGCTCTATGCCTTTGTTCTCCCATTCACTCAAATGAGTAGGTACAGAGGAAGATTGCTTCATAGGACAGCAACTATACTAATAAAACTGGCTTTTGAGTAGATGATGGGCTTGAGCCTTATGCAACCACCTAATTATGTAGGAAAGTTAGTGAAGAGCAGCTGCAAAGAGATACTATCTGTGTGAGAGAATAAGGCATTTTGATTTGTTAGTATTTCTCTGGGTCCAAATATAAAGAGGTACAGTGCATAATGATTCCCTACCATAGCCAGTGGTGGCCCAGTTGAGAGCAGGAAGTCTTTATTCTGGGTTATCTGTGAAGGTTCTGCTAAACTTCACACTACCTGATCTGAGTACTTTTTATTTGGCATCTCATTTTGCCTATTCAGGGCAACCATCAAAACAAAGGAAGTACCAGCCTGAGAAAATGAAATGTGATGTGCTGGGACACAGAGATGATTTGACAATACTCATGCGCTAGGAAGAGAAGCTGAAGATGAAGTACAGAATGTAATCACAGTTGGCTCTGACACAAACAGGCAATGTTATCTTTGGCAAGTTACTTGATTCTCTTGGTATGTCAGCACTTTCAAGCCTCAGAGGAGTGTTGCAAAAGTACATTCATTAATATAAATGACATTATAAACAACAGGAAAAAGCCAAGAAAACATAATGCTCTGCATAGGTAAGAACCTGCACAAAAAGTAAAAAAAAAAAAAAAAAAAAAGTTTAAAAACCATGTGGGAATTATGAGTTAAAAAATAAGAAGTAAAGGTGTTTTTCTAAGTTTATGATGAGGTGAATCATAATTCAATGCTTATCTCGTTGCACAATGCAAATAAATTAATGCAGGTATTATATCACTAAAAAGATGTGAAGAGTAGGGAGCAGTAAAAAAAGGAACCTTAACAGGACAAAGAAACAGCCTGATCCTGTGGGCAACTAACATTTCAGTATGTACAAGTATAATATTTAATGATGAAGAAAAAAATTACAGGAAAGTAATTAATAATGACAATATTTAAATAGCATTTTAAATTTTTCTAGCTGTTTGTAGAAGAGATTTTCTCAACTTTTTTCTAAATTTCAAAGAACATGTGATTGTAAAAAATTATTAATGAGACCCAACTTGTGTAGCTGGTATGTAAAATGCACTGTACAACCTTAGTTATTCAAGGGAACATGCATGCTGACATTTCCTTTGTGGAGTAAATGTGAAGACAGGCAATAACCCGCAGCTTTACCTCCTTGAGTGCAACATTTATGCTGTTTCCTGGTGTCTGTGTTACTTACACATGAATGATACACTCAAAGGGAACTTCTGTCTGCCTGCTAATACAGCCTATGACAGATCATAGTATTAAAGTAATGTCTGAGTGCAAGTTCCACATCTGAGGAACAACTTTATTCCAAGAAAATATTTTTGTTTAGAATTTTCAAGCAATTCTTCAAGAAAATATTTACTTGCAGAGGCAACAGTGAAAAATAATCTCTTGCAAAATATGGTCTTCTCCCTCTAGTTAACTCATCACAGTTCTACAAATGGTAAATACATACATGTTTGCATAAGATGTCAGGATCATACCCTTACGACTATGAATGCAAGACATATTTTCTATTCAACAGTTGTTAATCTCATGTTACCAGATCAAGACAATATCAAACAATAACTTTTTTTTTAAATGCAAAATTCACTTAAATGCAAGTTTAAGAACCTTCCATTCAGTTTCATCTTAATTCTGAATTTCATTGACTATTTCACACTCAGTAATGCTTTACCAATGGAAAGATGATACTGCTTCTGTAAGTATCTGCTGAAGAGCAGGAAGACATACTCATAAAATCATAGAAAGGTATGGGTTGGAAGGGACCTTAAAGGCCATCTAGTTCCAACCTCCCTGCCACAGACAAGGAGACCAGGTTGCCCAGGGCCCCATCCAACCTGGCCTTGAACATTTCCAGGGATTGGGCATCCACAACCTCTCTGGGAACTTGTTCCAGTGCCTCACTACCCACTGGGTAAATAATTTCTTCCTATTATCTAATCCAAATCTCCCCTCAAACAATCTAAAACCATTCCTTCTTGTCCTATCACTATCTGCCTGTGCAAAAAGTCCCTTTCCCTCTTTTTTATAAGCTCCTGTTAAAGTATTGGAAGGCCACAAGAAGGTCTCCCCAGAGCATTCTCTTCTCCAGGCTGAACATCTCTAACTCTCTCAGCCTGTCTTCCCAGGGGAGATGATCCAGCCCTCTGATCACCTTTGTGGCCATCCTCTTGACCTGCTCTAAAAGGTCCAAGTCCTTCGTGTGCTGAGGGCCCCAGATGCAATACTAGGTGCAGTAGTACCAGATGCAGTACTCAGGTGAGGTCTCACAGGGACAGAGCTTAATATTAGTTGAACTTTTTAAAATGTATCAGCTTACTGTCTTTTCTAAACACACTTTGGACAAAAACTTTGAACTATTAGAAGTGGTAGAGATAACAAAGCTATTAGTGTCTGCATTTGCACATCTGATATTTACATTATGAAAAGGAGGTGGGCCAAAATATCCACTGGCAGCAGGTATAAGTGAAGCAGAGATGTTGGCAGCAGCATCTGTCTGTCCTTGAGCAAATGCTGGCTACTGATTCTTCACAGAGCACTGTGTGGTTTTCTTTGCTCCTACATAAGGGATATTCACAATTGTTAACAGTAAGTACTGACAGCCAACATTGCTGGATAACTTAAGAAAACCCTGTGGACTGAAAACCTCTTTTCTAGTAGGCATTCCCACTTAGGAGCACAATACCTTTTCTCTCAGTGTGTAATAAGGATTTTCTGATTCCCTCTCTGGCGAGATCTCATTGTTCTCTTCCCACTCACTGATCTCTGCTTATTAACACTGCAACATGTCTCACACAGCACTGTTAATTCACACATGTAGATAATTAGTGCTACTTATGAAAGTGCAACAACCATTTAATACATCTACAACTCAATAAAACTTGGTACTTGAAAGAATACCAGATATGACTTGAAGCTGACTTCAGTCCAATTTGAATATTTTATTATGTATCAGAGTAAATCTTGATTGCATAGTTTTCTTTCACTGTTATACCCACTGACTTTTAAGAAAGGTAGCTTCAGATTTATATTGTCTAAAGATCAGAAACAAAGGAAATTTCTGCTAATTTGGTGACTGTATTAACTTTTCATATCACTTATTCTTTAATAACAGAATTTATGAAAATAAAATATCTCCCAGAAATTAATCTGTTTCCTCAATTTTCTGTATCCTTCCTTCCCTTTCAGAATCCAGTTTGTCATTTCTCCTTTACATGGTAAGGAACACACTGCAACAAGATCACAACTCTGAAGCCATACGAACACTTAAGACAATATTTGAGGAAAAATACATGCTGATACAGGTATCAGGAATACTACAGTCACAGTCATCATGAGGAATGATCAAAGCTTCAATCTTTCTTTTAAAGATGACTGCTATTAAAAAGGCATTTCCTATAATACTAACTGGTTAGTTTCATTACTATTACTGCAATAATGAATGCCTAACATATATTCACGTCTCCAGATGGTAGAATAGTGGTATAAATCACATTTTAAAGATGCTCAGCCCTGAAAATATTTTTAAGCAGGTGGAGTTAGTAGCTGCTGAATACTTTTAAAATTGGTTAATGTATTTAGATGCTGAGTGTGAACGAAGCTTTTCCAGACAGCTCTCCTAATAGAATCTCACAGCTCTATAGCAAGGCATAAAATGAACTCTAGTCTTTTTAATCCTGTTTCAGACCATCTTTTCTTGAACCGTATCTTTATATCTACAAGTAGATACTTCATAAGACTCAGATTGGCCCATTAGTATTTTGTTCTTTTATAAGTAATGCTGCATCTCTACTAGCTAAGAGACTTCCTTTTGACTAAAAGGTCATCGATTTACATGGGTGAATTCTTGATAAGTTCTTTCTCTCTGACAAATTACCTTTAAGTCTTCCCAGTGCTGAAAAGTCTGGGGAATGCATGTGCTGACATTTAGAAAACTCTTCACATAATGCTCCCTGATGTTGGTTTCTTATTCCACCTCAATTAAGGAGGTGTGGCAGTAGCCATGTGATGAAATACTAAATTCTGCAGTTTTCTTTCTTCCTACAGAGAAAGGTCAGGATAACTTTGCAGGACAGAGCAAATGCTTGACAGAGAAGTTTTCAAGGGGAAGACATGAAACGAATTTAGGCCACGCTGGAAGGTGGGATATGTGAATTCCCTCAGGCTGAGGAGAGAATTACATCTGACTAACATAGCCCATATCGGAGAAACATAGTAATCATTAGACTATTATGCAAAAAATCAGCTGCCTTCTATTTCTTCCTCCTTCCTATTCCCCTGAAATTGAAGGTGGTTTTCTGCCATGTTCTTAACCAGCCCAAGATATGCTGTGTCCTTAAAGCAATTCTGGAGTAGGGACAGCTTGTTTCTGAATTCCAGGTGAGTGTTTCACTTTGTTAGGAAACAATAATTTCAATTTTGGATTGAATCAAGTGAATGGTGTCGCAAGTGCAATGCCATACTTTTGTCTATAAACGGTTCATCTCATGTTAGAATGGTCTGGAACAGGGTTTCTTTGAGGTATACATAAGTGTAAGTCTATCAGTGTGATTTTTGTTCCAGCATTTCTTTTGATGGAAAATTAGTTTTGACTAGATCAACCCAAATGATTAATCAATCTCATTCTCTGACTCTTTTCAATTTTATGTGATTTTCCTAAGGCAGGGATCACTCATTCTGAAAATTGGCTATCTTGTGGACCACCTCAATCATTTGCCAGCTAAACAAAACATTTACCAGCAGTCCTCAAAGCAAGAAAAAAATGGAGATGTGGTTCTGAGCTCAGTAAGAGTTTGGAACAAAAATGAAAATTTTTGTCACTTCTGGACAACTGAATCCACAGGAAGCTGAATACCTTTGACAGAGCTACAACCTGACTCATATAAGATACAGAGTTCCCAGCACACTGCTCCTGATGAAGGCTTCTGTGCTGACTCAGCAACATTACTCACCCACAATAACACAAGAGCTCTTAAGGGAAGCTGTTATCCAGGAGCTCTTGCTTTTTGCAGAGGGAAAACTCAATGCTCTGTTATATTCTGAAGGTGTGAGACAATAGCTCCTTGAATCAGCCTTCACCACATGGATCCATAGGATCTTCTACTGCACATGACCCTAGCTGGCATAGTGTTTCCCAAGTAAGTGCTGGAGGTCTTCCAGGGGCCTCTGATGCAGAACTTTGCCAGCTCTTCCTACGAGCTTTGTCAATATTATGTAACCACTCTTCCCTTTGATAATTTATTATAGCTGTACATCCATAAAGCTCACGGATCTTTCTAATTTTAATAAAATATGTACTTCAACAAATTCTAGAAGCCTTAAGTTTGTTCTGCCACTGTACTTCCAGAAATTAATTAATAAATTGGTAACATTCCTGAAAGTGTGACATTCACTATAGTAGTTGAGTTTTATTATACTTGTCTAATAAACCAACTGAGCATGATGTTTAAACAAAGCAGCAGTTCTTAGCACTTGGTTGAAAAGACATTCATGTGATCCAGCTCTTCTGAAATGAATACACTACACTACTTTTCTGGGGCTCACTGAGGCTGCAGATAACTGTCCTTCCATAGAACATAGAGTGCCAATAACCATGCTTTTGAAAAACTGATTACAATTCATATAGTTGGACACAGCTGAAGTCAGACAAACTCTTGTCAGTTACAAAATTGTCAAAAAGCAGAGGAACTACACCATATATTTACATCTTCCTAGGAACAGCACACTGCTCATGCAATTTTACTCATGCTGACTCACTGATGCCTCATAGAAGAATCTGGAAAAAAACCCAAATGTTTTATTTACAGACTGTTTTGTTGACTATCACTCTTTTTATCCATTCTTTGTGTCTAGGAAAAGCTGGCTAACAAATGGTATCTGAACTTTCAAAATTCATTCTCTTCTACCTGTAACATGTCAGTTATGATTTTCAGTGTTTTCATGAGGCATTAGCAGATCTAAAAGAAATGAAATTGTATTTATATGATGCCTCAGAGTTTTTGATCTTTTTAATTTTGTAGGTTTTAGGAGTTACTGTAGATCTAACGTTAGTACTGTAGATTTAGAATTTCTATGTAGCAACTTCAGTAGCTTAATGTTTACACATTCTAACCTACTCCTTTGCTAGCTGCTTAGTCTTTTTTTCAAGATAGGATTGTGTATGTATGGCTAGGCTTCGCAAATGAAGATCCAGGGAGGGCTCCATCCCCGCTTCTCATCAGCACCTTTTCCAAGCAGGCTGATAAAAAGAGGATAGCAGATAGCACCCTTGAGCCTGCGCAAGGGATTTTTTTTTAGGTGAGATACAGCATGCGCAGAGCTGGACCCACCCTTTAGTCCTAAGGTTCATCTGCCAGGGCCTAGCAAGCTTGGACGCTGGCAGCGAAGTCCTTAGGACAGAGGTTTTATTAGAGTGTCCTTCTCTTAGATGGAAGGCCTTACAGGGCTAAACGAGCTCCAGCTGCCCAGGTTTGGAATCAGAGTTGTCCTTCTCCTAAGATGACTGCCAGAAGGCTAATGAGCACATCCTACCCATACAAGGATTATAGGAACATGGGTATCACTCCCCACACTTTACCGTGGGCAATGAGTTTAATGCTCCCTCTGCTGTCGGCACAGTTATCGCACCAGGGGCCACAGGAGACCCCAAGTGATTTTCAGACTGTGCCTGAGATAGGATTGTAGAAAAACACCAATGGGCTGGCACCAGGAGACATAAACATTGCAGAAAGACCTTCACATAGAGAACTTTGGAAGGCCTCCAAGGAACAGTATGTGTCATGAGGCAGAAAAGGATGAAGTAAAGGGGGTCTTCAGACCCCAGACTCAATTTCTGAAGGGGTGTGTTGGAAGGCAGAAAGGGGCAGGACAGAGATAAGTGGCAAAATGGGATTGGATGGACATTATTATAAAAATAATGGAACCGGGATCAGAGGGTGCGTGTTTTGTATTCCAGGGGCTAAAGTCTCATTAAAGCAGCTTTCTGTTCTTCTTATCTCCTACTAAAATTCACCTGGAGTTTTTTCTCCTCTTTCCTTAAGGCGACAACATGATAGACATTATTGTGTCTTTCTTTTGGGTAAATGGTTTACTTTGAACTCAAAAACTGTATTGCAATGAGTAAAAATCACAACTTTGAACTTAACCCATTCTAGATATGTCCTATTCTGGTGCTGGACTAACATTAGACTGTCACAAGTCCAAGAAGACAGAATGACAAAACAACTCACATCTTCCTTTTGTTCTTACCTACATCTGGCAAAAAATGTCAACACTAAAAAAATCCACAGACAAATTCTGTATTTTTTTTCCGATTACTATTGCAGCAGTCCTTGGAACTTGGTAGCTTCTTAGACTTGTAAACTGGTCAGCATGAAAAATTACTGACTGCATTCTCTCAAGTGTTGACAGTTAAGCAGTACACTGATCAAAACTTGTGGTGCCTTAAGAAACCACTCAATTGGACCTAAATTTCCATCAGAAACTACTTTAATAATCTCGACCCAGAAATCCTCCAACAGTAGGACTCCCAGACATTTCCTTGTAAAGGAGACATTTCTACCAGATTTTTACTAGTCAGATAGACCATCTTGATGTTACATTCACAGAGAATTCTTCAGGAAAATCAAGTTGGGGAATTTTACTTCAAAGCTCCTCTAAATGTTCCTCAGAAAACTGAAAAATGCTTGTGAAAGTTTTTAAACGAACATTGATAAGCAAGTTCCTTAAATACACACAGACTCTCAGACTTACTTTATTGCACCACTCTTTTATCTTATATAATACTTAATGGATGGCATATTTCATCCCACAAGTTGAAAATGCTAAAAATTCCTTCTAGTTTTAGTATACTGCAAAGCCACTGATAGCTACAGGCACTATGAGCGACGTATGACTGAAGAAATATGAGATTACTGCTGATAAGGAACAAGAGACTTTCGTATCTTAAAAGAGTCTGAAATTCAGCAAATATGATTGCCAGCAGCAGATGCCCCTCAGACAGACAATGAAAGAAAAATGTTGGAAAAGTACGCACTGGGGCTTTTTTCCTTCAGCCAGAATGGCAACAAAATTAAATAGCTCTAGTGTACTGTCTAGATGAAGAAATCCTACCTCTCTGGGAAAAACATAACCCAAGAGCAGTAATCTTCCACTGTGGAAAAGGTAATGTTACTCTGACTCACCTTTGATAAAATATACCTTTATTCTGGAAGAATTTCTCTTTTGAAGGCTATCATGCTGCTATCATCGATGTTTATCATAATAATGATCAATGTGATGGAGGTGTAGTACCAAAGTCAAACCTCAGGCTGCTAATATTGTATTAATGATTCCTTAACAAAAGGAATGAGACATATGTTAATGTGAAACAGCTCCTTTCTCTGTCTAGTAATGTGTCCCTAGAACATGAATGAACATAATTTAAAGATGTCAGTATTTCATGCTACAGTGCAACCCTTACCTTGTATCCTGATGATTTGATGTGCACTCCTCGCTTGGTCAGCGTAGATTTCATTCGGATGAAAAAAGAGCGCTCTAGAGTGTTGTCAGTGGTTAGTAAACTGGGGCTTGTAGATTCCACTAGGAAATAGAAAAAAATACATATACACATAATTTAGATTTTTATACATCCCCTCTAAGCTATTTTTCAGGTGCAATCCTTGAACTCACTAAAAATAAATGACTGACGGGTGCTAAGAGTGTTGTAATCAATTTACCTCATTTAGAAAATGTTTTCTTAGCAAAAAAAAATAAATTTGAAAAATATATGTATACTCAGTAAGTCTCATTTTCAAGTTATTTTTCCCATAGAATTTTTAACAGAGATTTGTCTCATTAACTCTTTCTTGCACAATTTTGCTATGACTGGAGATATTTTGTTAGGGTATGATGTTGTTTTAAAAACTGGGGAGTTCTTCACTATTTCGTGAAAGGCAAAGTCTCACTGAGGTAGTAATTCTGTCTGCTGAAAGAGACTGCAAATCCTGCAGACTTTTATTCCCTAGTCTCCACTCCGTGCTTGCAGTAATACCTACAGTAAGTCACTGCTTGGTTTGAGTGCCTTGGTTTCCCCATTACTGAAGGCTAATTATTACCAGTAAAGCACTGAGCAGCCTGAAGGCAAAAATGGTCAAAAAAATGACACACTTTATTATTATTGTTATCACCATCATTGTTAATTACTGGTGACTAATTAGTCACTAATCAAATATCTTTGTAGCCCAACTGAAAAGGTATTTCCTACTTGCAACTGTTCTCACTTGTGCTTCTCACTCCCTCAACTGCAACCACTTAAAATAGTAAATAAATAATTTTAGTATAAACCATGCTAAAACAGTGTGTACAACCTTACTCAGCACTGAGATATTCTTTATACAACCTTCTTTATAATTTTTTTTAGCCATTATAACCAATCTCTCCCCAAAATACTGTTCATGGGAAAATTCTGGAGCAGCTAACAATAAGCAAGCGTTATTGGAGATTAAATAACTTTCAGTTTCAATGAGTAATTAACACTGAATAAAAAAGTTATTTTAAATTATTCTGCTATTGTCTTAGAGAACCAACCAAACTACTAGCAGACAGTATTCAAGTATTTAAAAAGCATTTGTTCAACAGAAACACCAAAACTTGTTTGTGAGCTAAGAACTGTACTGAATTGTCCTTGATTTAATGTGGTCACATTATCTTGTGTTTGTGACATTTCAGCTCTGTTGTGATGAAATAACTGACAACAGTGCCCCTTTCTTTAGTGTCTCTCTTAAGATTTTTTTTGTTCCAGAGAGCATGAATTTGATGTCATTTTAAATGTACAGCTCTTTATCACTCAAGGGAAAAGCAGAGCCATGTTATATTTAGTACTTTCATTTCTTCTGATTAAATATGAATTACTATGAAATTTTTCTCATCATCTAACACGCCATAATACGCCAACAGCTTTTTAATACACTATATAAGCACAAACTTCTGCTCTAAGAGTTTAATTTGCCCCTCTAATCCAATCACATCAACCTTATTTCTCTTATCAGAGATTCCCATTTTGAATTAAATGAGCTCATTAGTTTTAATCAAAAGCAGAGAGATCAAAACTTAAACGTAAATGCTTTAGATCAGAACTGTCAGTCAGCCGTGCAGTTCTATTTTACTAAAACACAAGATCAGAGACCCTTAGAACCAATTTTTTTTTTGTAAGGGATGCCAAGAGCTTGAAGATGCTATATCGGTTTTTTTTTTTTTTCTCTTTCTCCTCCCAAGGACAGATTATACATTTAAGGTTAGATTTAATTTAGAATATTTTTCTCCATCCTAGTGGAAATGGGAAAGTATGCCATTCTGCTGTTGTCTCTTTCACATTTATTGGCGCTGATCTTTGGAGACCTGAACAAATGTGAAGCCATCACAATCCATGCAACAAACCTGTCCTCAAAAAATTCAGCTCTATTCGGCAATATCATCTAAGAAATAAAACTCTGAAAGGAAAGATATGTGTTTCAGAGTACAGGATAGTAGAACCCTGAAACAGCAACCAGAGTCACTGGGATAGTAGCAGTACTGGTAAGATGAGGATCATAATTAATTATTATTTTTTTTGTATGGCACTCTACAGTGCAGTAGTTAAAGAGTACATTTAGAAACCACAGCATGGGTGCTTCCTGCTGTGTGAAGAAATGCTAAAATCAGCTTAACAAGTGCAGTTGTTGTAGTCCAGCACATTATGCTCTAGCACAGGCAATAAGTACAATATGTCCTCATGTTTTAATAGTAATTACCTAAACACACAGAAGTAATGTTAATTAAACACATAATACCTCAAACTTGAAAAATTATCAGACTGTAATACATATTTACTATTGCCAAGAAATTAAAATTTCTCTTTCATACAGTTTTATGAAAGAAAGGAAAACATCTGACTTATAATACATTGTACTTTGCATTGACATTTTCACCTTGTATCATAGGCTTAACATGACTTTGCTGTTACTATCATATATACAAACCTATACATCTCTGTAAGTGAATACTATAAAAACCATATAATTTAGCCAACAGCCTGGAACAGTGTCTGTCATCTAAATACATATTATGAAGTGTTTCTCTTTAACAAAATGTACCTGAGAGTGTCTGTGTGAGATGGGCCTAGTTACCTGAATGTCCAGAACAGCTTATGAATAGCTTTCAGGAGAGAACCACTATGGCTGATAGCACAAATCTGCATTCAGAGTTGCCCCCCCACCCATGGCAGATACTGTAATGAAGCTAATGGTGATTATGGATGCAGGATTTTAAAAACAGGATGTGTACAGAATGTACCCGCTGAAGTCAGTGAGATTTGCACAGGAATATGGGGAATACAGTCCATTACGGGTTCTCAGGAGCTGATTTTGAATGCCTGTCTCTCAGCCTTTTCAATTTTTTCCCAGTTATGTCAAAGGAGGCTAGCAATCTGAGGAACATCAAAATGAAACTCTGTAGCAATTCATTTTTGAGGATTTTTTTTTTTAATTGTAATCTAAGACCTTAAAAAAACCCCTGAAATAAGCAAGGTCCACCTGGCTTGATACTCTAGCAACTGAAGATGTTCTCTACACTGACAAACAGTGCTCCTGGGCTGAATTTACTGAGTCTAAACCTACTGTTGTGTTATAAACCTCTGAAACTGTGAGTTTAGAATGCTAATAATATGATAAAAGTCAATGCTCACTGTGTGTGAATGAAAGCACTATACACTGTCAGACTTGGAAGTATAAAAAGTAAGTCTGAATTGTCTTTGCAAAACAGATAACTGTGTATTCTGCTGGGAAAGCATTTGCCTCTGTGTGTCAAATATCTTCGGCTGATACTACTAAAGGAATAAACCTCTTAGCTTTCCATTCCCAAAGCTGCTAATGCAGGATGAGATTTATGGACACAAGAAATGCATTTTCCATTTCAAAGGGCATGAAGTTGCAACCCACTACACTCGTATCAAAGTGTCATAAATGTTAAAATGTTAACTAAGAGCCACAGAGCCAAGTGGGAAGACAGTATGAACTAGCAGCGAATTCATAAAATTATTTACTTATCTCCTTCTAAGCATTTCTTTGTGAACAAGCCTTGTAGCTCTGATCCTTCAACGGACTTTGCCTTAGGAATAATCTTGGGTGCAGATCCCACAAACCAGTCATGTATCATTTGACTTCACATCCTGGAAGAATCCTGATGTTAGTGGAATGTGTACTGATAGATAAATATGCACATAACTCTTTGGAAGGCTGAGGTCCATGCCTCTGATCCTGCAGTGATCTGCAGATGTATGGTGCATCTATGTGCAGCCTGACTATCTTAAAGCTATAGAGCAAAACAATGTAAAACAATGCAAACAATTGCCCTTACACAGCAATAGCACAAGTACTATCCCTATGACTGATTCACAAAACCACGCAAATCTGGATGAACAATTTGTCCCCCAGGAAAAAGGAAGTTCCAGATTTGATTTATGTCTTAAATAACAAAATGCTGCCAAAGCAGCCTGAATATATATATTCACCAACTTTTGGGATTTTTTCCTCCCATGCATTAAAAATAATTGAGAGAAGAAAAACGCATTTTTGCATGCCAAACAGATAAAAGAGAGACTTTTCATTCTTAGGAGGACCAGAAGCTACAGAGAGAAAACTAAACACTAACAAGGCACTCGAAGGCATGGGTGGCCAAAAAGCTTATGGTTTAACACACAGAATATTCTGGATTTGGTAGCACTTCAGGAAGTTTTCACCTGGCTTTCTTTTCTCTTTCTTGAAAACAGGTGTCTGTATAGCTTTGAGGAGACATTCTCAAACATCAACTACACAGGACTTAGATAGCAAAGAAAAAAAAGCAAGAAAAAAGAGGAGCTTTTTCCTCAAGTTATCTACTACAGTTGGAAACATCTTTCCACATTTTCTTTGAGTCTTACAATCCTTTGCATAGGCAACTGAGAATCATTACTTTCAGATGAATAATTAGGTAATACAAATCTACCATTTTCATTTGGACTAGGTGCATCTTTGTAAATGTTTCTATTTCTTCTCTGCAGTTTATTGTCTGTAACCAGGCATTAGAGATTTTTTAGGAAAAATTGTCCTTGAGTAGTTAACTGTCCTCGTGGTTTTTTTTAATTGTTGCCTCTTAAAGTGTGCTTTTAATCAGAAAAGTGACTCTTAAAAAAGCACTGTTGCCAAGGTCAATCTCTCTCAGTAGTTTCTAGATCAAATTTGACCATTTTATAAGCTAAAAGACAGATTTTTCTAACTACTAGCCCAGAAAATACAATTCAAAATCTTCAAGTTAAAACAATTTATTTCCAATAAGTGCTAGTTACTATGAAATTATATTTAGTACTTGTGTAAATGCATGGTTTTAATAGAAGTGGGTTCAGTCTGGTTACAGGCTGAAAATGGGAAAGACTGAAAGCTAAAGCTTGGTCTAGGAAGGTGTTGAAGACCCTTGGACTGTTTGGGTGAACCACTTTTAGGCATATTTATGCAAACAGGCAGACTGCCTGGAGATCAACTGATGAGCACAGAGCTAGTAATTTCTGTAGGTGCTCTCGATCTTGCTGGTGTGCTCAGCATCTTGTAAAATCAAGGACTATCTGAACTATTTAGCTAACATTGCAGGTGGCACATAAGAGGCTAGTTCATTCATCCAAGGTAATACTAACTTCTAAAAGGAGCTGTATAATATTTTTTACTGTAAGCTCAGGTATAAATAGGAACTTGAATTCCTGAATAACCAAATCGGATCATAAATTCATGGTACTTGTACCTAACTTGGTATAACTTAAAATTTCTGCTTTGCTATTTACTGCAAAGCAGTAGTTAAGGTTTTTGGTTAAGGCTTCTTTCCTTTACACAGAGGGCATAATGCTGAGTATGGCCAAGGCCTCACTGAAAAGGGGAAGGCTCAGAGCAGCTCTTCCAAAAGAAATGGAAAGAAAGATCACTTCCTTTAAAGAATTTATTGCTAGGTAATGTTTTCAGACAAGATAATAAACTGTTCTTTCTTGTCATTCTACTTTCAAGATGAAGACAATCCACTTTTCATGACCTATAAGCCTATTATAAATTCAAAGGCATAAAAACTTTAAAACCTGTCAGACTTCTGTTGAAACCTAGTTCTTATAATGTTCTGTTCGGTTTTTTGTTTTCTTTCTCATCCCCCCAAATTTTCCAGATCCAATAATTGATGAGATGGGCTGGCATCTCAGATTGTTTCAGTTAGGTTGCCATTATAAAAAAATCCCTAATGTTTTACAACTAATTTGCCACTGAAGCTTTACCTGTATACTTATTTGTATTTTTCATAATATTAAAAATATTTCATCTCTGTTTACATATAGAGATAAGATTATTTTTATAATCAAAATCTGTAGCTACTGAGCTATGGCCCACAGGTGATGGTGCACACTGTTAAGCATAAATGTTGGAAAATGGAAGAACAAGCGTCCTATCTCAGATATATACAGCATGTATTTTCAATGTGATAAGAGTATAGGCATTCGGGCAAAACTGAAGGGGGTGAATTAGCAGTGAACTTAGATAAAGCAGCCAGAAAAGTGGAGAATATGTTTAATATCTGCTCTGCCTTACAGAGAGCGGATTTACAAGAACCTGGATATTACACATGTAATATCTGTTTGGCCACAACACAGTGTAGTTGATATCTTTAATTTGCATAGTTAATCCTGACTTTTTGATTTGCTGAAAATTGCCTCCAAAGCAAGTAGTGAAAACCCCAATGCTTAACCATATAACAGTTAATGAGACCAACTACTAGAAATGCATTACAAAGAACAGCTCCTTCATTTCAGAGATGAATTCTAAGTGATTGAAGGCTTAATTCATTTGTGCACACATAGGTCTACAGTGTTCATGTGATCGCAGCTTCACACAGGACTTCCAGAAGACCACGGTTTTTGGAGCAGCTGATGGATGCCAGGTATGTCTGTCTCCAGTAGCACAAAGTTCCCTATCTTTGGGAAACTAAACCACTAGAGCATGGTCCTGTTTAAGTAAGTAGGAATACTATGAAAAGACTTGGATCAAGTTTTGAATTATCATTTTATTGTTTCTTGCATCCTATGTGGCTTGTTGGTTAAGGCTTTGGTTGTACTTGCCCATATTCAGTCTGGTATATGTGGTTACACCAGCCTTTGAAATGTGCATGTGTTATTCCCCCAAAATACAGCAGACTTAACATTAATCACAGGCAAAAGTAAGCCAGGATTCTCTAAAGGAACTTAATGCTGATTTACAAAAGGATAAGCAAAACTGTGCATGCAGTTACTAGCAAAAAAAGGTTATAGTTTCACATAAACCACCACATACATAGAAATAACACAACTGTAACATGCAAACTATATTTGTCTGCGAGTGTTAATGCTCAGTTTGCAGGTTTTACAAGTGTAAACACTACTACATACATACTGTATTTTGGGCACACAAAAGAATGTACCTGCATAGAAACAAGCCACGCTTTGGAAAGTTATTCTGCAGTGTTACAAACGAGCTTACCCTGTTGGTTTTCTAATCTAGACTAGGTTAATGTACTGGCTATAGTTACAGAGGACGATCTAAAGTACAAACTCATTGATAAGCTTTCCCTGTTATTATACAGAGAAATTTTTGAATGTTCTATTATTCTTGTGGGACCAAATTAATCTGAACTACTCTTTTTTGAACTAGGAGGTATTACTTTAATGCCTCTAAAAGCTTCCTTTCTTCTTCTTCTGCATCTCCTTCTATTTCTTCTTCTAGTCTAGAAACATTTCTTATTAATTCCCAACATATGCAATTTACTTCCCATGTAAACTTTATCCCGTAGAATTCTTTATATATCTGGGAAAATATAGAATGAGTTAGGTGCCAGGATAGCGCTATAACTAAAGTATTGCCAGGATGAAGCTATGAATAAGGGTTTTTTTTCATTCCTGTAATGTTAAAAGACAGATTTTACAACAAATTTTGGTAGGTCAGTGATCTATGAAATACATGGAGCTTTTTTGCCTGTTTGAAAACAACATAATGAAGATTTGCTATTAACAGAAATAATCATGGTAGGAAACTTCAAGTCTGAGAAAGCCTTTGGAAATGTTACAGTCTACTGGGCTCCAATCCATTATCTAAACACTCACAAATGTATCCACATTCACCCAATAGACCGGAACAATTCTTGAAGAGGTGTTCTGGTCTAGTGAGTGAGTGGTACATAAACCATATTGCATATGAAGCTTAAACTTCCTTCTACGTTTTTATATATAAAGTTAATTTCTTTTAAGTAATGGAGTAAATAATCTGACCTGACTTGTTGGCTTTTTTTCATGTGAGGTCAGCAACACTCATAAATTTTCAAGGTTCAGTGACAGTCCCAAAGAAAATTAGCACAGTGGTAGCATTTACTGGCTGTTCACTTGTGTGGCAGCAATTCTAATAATGGCTATGGAGAAAAGAAACTGGGAAATGAGGAAACACCAAAGGAAAAAAATAGGACCCTGACTAAATACTNCCAAGTGATTTTCAGACTGTGCCTGGCTGAGGAGGAATACACCTGTGAGGAATATAGAACTAGATGCTAAATGTCCTTTGAGATGTGGCTGGATTCTATAACTTAAATAATTGTTATCCTTACTGAGCAACTTGTTAGAAACAATTTTGAGCATTTTGTTTCAGGACAAAACTGCCATTAAATGCTGACACTGTTCCCCATCTTTCATGCCCTAGGAGGATCAACTGAGGGTATTTTTTCTTTCTTGTTTGTTTCCTGCTCTTGCATAGTAACTTGTGAATCATTAACTGACACTCCAGAGCATAGCTGTGAAAATAACTGTGGTTCAGAGCTGCCAATAATGGCCCACTAAAGTTCCTTCCTAGCACGTGGCACATAAATCCCCCCCCCCCCCCCCCAACAAACATTAAGAAGTCCCTTCTGATGTTGCCTACCATTGCCAACCTGCTTGGGTTCAAAAAAGCACAAGAAAGAGGTTGCTTTCTAGATTTTCATATGCCAAATGGGAGGTGCTTTTTGGTGAAGCTTTTCCCTGAGGGAAAGAAGAGCAGCCAGGTTACCTCATGCTGCTCAGTCAATGTTTCAATGATCCCACTCTGGGGAAACATACACAAGTGTCTAAGTCAAGCTGCAGCTAGTGGATGTTTCTGTACTCAGCAACTAAGCAGCAGGAAAGTTCAAGAGAAAAAATGGAGTATCATAAAGTCTTTGAGAGCACATGACATCTAGCAAAAGCTATTATGCAGCAGCCTGTGTATGCCAAGGTAACAAACAGTATGAATGTAAAGAATAAGTGTTTTAAATCTTAGTGGAATACCTCCGTAAATATAGCCACTTGAGGAATCTATTTCTTCAGAAAATATCTTTTGTGCCGCTGGGATATTTGGGGGCTTCTATTTTCAATACCTGTGTTCTGGATCTAGTGAAGCAATACTTTTATCACGACTATAAAATGGTTACGAGCCAATTCCTCATATAAACCAGTCAGTAACACTGGGGCTTTTTTACGACAAACATGATGTCAGACAAAGGGCATCAGGACTTAGTCTTTGTACTACAATACAAAATAACAATACATAAACACCTTTGTGAAGCAGCTTGAAACCCCATGTTTTCTATTAAAAAGTCATGTTCAATCTTCACTGTTGATAGAACAGAATAGCTAACACAGAGAACATTGTATATCAGAAAGGTCAATAGTTATTATGAGCTACAAATATATTTTTTTCCATCCTTCAGGCTGTTTAGCGCATATCACAGCATGAGCAGCTGTCTTCTTTAATGCTTTTAAAATTAGAATCCCAAAGAGGAAGAAAAAATTACATTTGCAATGATTGCTCTTTGCTTTTGTAAGTTTACTTTAATACAGTATTTTATATACATGAATCTTCCATGCAGCCTAACCAAGGGGCAGTAACTGGTTGCTAGTATCTACTGGATTGCTATATCAATGTGTATAGAATCCTGCCAAAAAATCACTTTGCACAAATTGTGTAACCTTGCTGAATAACCTTTCTAGAGAAGGACGTAGCTACTGGGCATATGTTTAAATGAAGCAAGCACACATGTGCAAACACAGACTGATCATTACCAATGGTGAACGCTTACTGGTTTAGCAGCAATAAACATTGAGGCCCATTTGACCTACCACTTTCTGTTCACACACCTAAAATGGAAAAAAGGTGTGGTAAGATCATGGCATTATTTGACCTCTTATTTTTTTCAAACAGGGCTAGTATCTGGGTTCATCTTTGATAACAATGAATAACTACTTAAAACTGTGAACAGGTTTCCATTCTGTTCTTTAGTTTCAGTCATATGGGCTCTACCAAACTGTTCCCTTTTCCAAGTCTGAACCTTATCTGTATATGTATTGGTGTGTCAAATGCAAACTGGTATTCTAAAAATACTTTGAAGTAGAAAAGGCAAGAAATAATTTTCTTTATAAAGCATCTTTGCAGCCAATTTATAATGGTTCAAGTAAAAAAAAACAAGTCAGAGTTAAAAGACATGCCGTCAAGAGAAAATTAATATAATTGGCAAGAAGAACATTTTCTCCATAGGGTTTAAGGTTTGGCTCACAGAAAACATTACTGGGCAGTGGCAACAGGTATGGTGCTAAGCATCATGACAATATGCAGATTCTTTGAGGGGATAAAGGGAAATGCTGCAGATTTTGCAGGATGTGTACAAAGTCCTATTACTTTCTCCAGCTGCAAGGCTTCATAGTTCAGAAGACAGTCATCAAGCAACACTTTTAAAATGTCAGAAAACATGTACTTTCACATATTCAGACAGTCTTACCCATGTAAAAAACCCAGCGTGACTAACACTGTTACTCTTACAGTAAAAAAAAGGAAAAAAATAAGTGATATAGGCTTTCCCATCCCTTGCCCCAAACAAGAAACACTTGTGAACAGATCTATTACTTAAACATGAAAATATTTATGTCCTCAGCATTCAAGTTGAATGCAGAATGCTATCAACATTTCCATCATCAAAAAAATCCACTGTGCAACTGTTCACTCTCATCTGTCATATAGAAACGACATGACCTGGTCCAGGCTAGGCAGAACTAGGCAGGCTGCTAATCCTGCTGCTGCTGAGGAGCTTGCTAGCACAGCTGATGCTCCTGAGATGTACTGCTGGGCTGGCAGCACTTCCATCAGCAGCCTTCAACTCCAACGCTCACTTTCCTCACTGCAAAAGTGGTAAGAAGTCCAACTACCTGGGTTTCTCTATAGCTTTGTCCCTTATTAGTACCACTTCCTTGTTCCTGTTAACAGTGTTTTGTCCTCAGGGTAGCATATTCAATTAAAATAGGGCAACAGTATTCCTAAGACACACTGTGAGAGTTCTTAGATAACTTAGCATTCAAAGATTTCTTTGCTTATGCAGAAATTACAAAAAAGCCTAAAATAATGACAAGCACTATGCCATTGAAATTCAAAGAGAGTTGAGAACAAGTATCTCCAAAAATGACAGACTTGAGGCTGCTAAAAACAGATATCTAACAGTAGTTCCAGTGGGCTGCAGGCATGCATTATTCTTAGGAAACAACTCACTCAAATTACTCGGTGCAAATAAATGTCAATTGAACTGGACATCTTACTTGGATTGTATTTCCCCCTTTTATTTATTTATTTTGCACTGTGGAGTTAAGAAGGTTTTTGACAGACACAATTAGAATCTGTCATATTACACAGGAAACAGCATACTTAAAGAAAGCCCACAATGTAGGTATTTTGGCAGATTTATCACACAGCTTGAATGGTAAACACTTAACAGAATGAATTCTGGTTTTTTGCTTTACTTTAACAATGAGAACAATGACTTCTTTCACACATAATGTCCCTTCAGTTCAAGCTTTAAGCAAAATAAAGCCAAACCCAAGATAATAGGAATAAAATGATCAATAATAATTGTTTTTCCTTTTTTTGTTAGTCCATTTTCTATCTCTGGTTTTTGCAAACTGAGTAACTTGCAGAATGATCATTTAGACACAGGCAGAACATAGTATGATCAGTGATATTTCCATGTTGCAGTATTTCCTGAGTTTTTCTGAGTTAAAAATTTTCTGCGTTGTATTTTCACAACCCTGGAGCTGGCACTGTTTCTTTTTCCTCCAAGTCTGAAGATCACCCCATGGATTAACAAATGATTGAGGATTCTCTCTTAAAAGACTCTTTAAAAAACTGTCAGAATCAGCCTGAGACAAAGATTTATTATGAACTATTTAAAGGGCTTAATATATGTATCCCCAAAGAGCCCTTGGAGCAAACTAAAAAGGAAGAATGGAATTCTCAAAGAATGGGAAAAATCTCCAATGCCCCACTTTCTTCACACCATGATTACTGTTTACTCAAAGGATAAAATGCCTAACCTGTCACATGAAGTCTTCAGAAGCCATATTACTGCTGAGGTACAGTAAAAATCCAAAACAATGAGCCTTGACAGTAATATGCCTTAGAAAGGCAGCTGTAATTTGCTTTCTAACCTGTTCACTAACACACTAATGTGGATACATCTTGTAGAAAGAGCTGATCTCCTGACCCAGACAGCAATCAAACAACTGCCAGAGTGTTTGCTGTCACACAAGCGGTGACCATTACCTTAATTATACGTTACCATATAACAAACCTTCACTAATGAGCAACTCTTCTCCCACCTGTGTGCCAGCTAACCCTTCTGTCCTTGAAGAGCACCACTGCAGACGATTTCAATTTGAAATTGGAAAAGCATATTCATAGGCATTCCTTCCAACAGATAAAAATATTACCTATTTTAAACAGGTTAGTTGCTTTATTAGAGCACCAGGACAATAAAAAATACATGCCTATATTAAAGAAAGGGAATTAGAAAGAAAGATACCATACTACTGATAAATTTTAAGCAAATCTGGGTCTGACCTTAGACTCTATGGTCATGTATGAACATGTCCATCTTTAAATATTCTTTTGTGTTTACAGAAGTATAGAAAATACCCTTACACTGACACTTTTCACTCTATGCCTAAAACCAGGAATTGTACCTGAGTTCATACTATACACCAATGCCAAGTCTTCCCTCTCTGATACTAACTTCCAGCAGGTTACATTTTTATCTTCCAGATTTTGTATCATTTTACAGCATTTTATTTTATTCTGACATTTAGGACATTTTTGTACACATTACAATTTGCAGGATACCAGATTGTTGTGAAGAAGTAAAGACAACTTCCCTCTGCACAGAAGTTATCTGTGTCTGACCTTAGATGCAGTACTGGGGAAAAGGAGAGAAAGAATAAAGCACAGGAATCTGGTTTTGGCCTATGTGGGATACCTTATGGAGCAGTTTCAACTTTTGACCTGGTCATGCTAAACACATACCTAAACTAAGCAAATTAGTGGAAAGCATCTGCAGACTTTCTGTCTGCTATGTGTTTTACTATTCAAGTGAAAGTGAGTGTCAGTGTAGAAAGACTTAAAAATGCAGATATTACGTCAAAAGAAGACCAGGAGGAACATGTGTGAGATTTAAATAGCAGCCGGAGCAGACAACTGAACAACAGAGCACTAGATGAAATTATATGCTAGCAAGTGCCAACAACACCAAGCTGTGTGGTGTGGCTGATATGCTGGAGGGAAGGGATGCCATCTAGAGGGACCTTGACAGGCTGGAGAGGTGGGCCCATGCCAACCTCATGAAGTTCTACAAGACCAAGTGCAAGGTCCTGCATCAGGGTCAGGGCAATCCCAAGCACTGATATAGGCTGGGCAGCGACTGGCTTGAGAACAGCTCTGAGGAAAAGGACTTGGGGATGCTGGTGGATGAGAAGCTCGACATGAGTCACCAGTGTGAACTTGCAGCCCAGAAAGCCAACCATATCTACTCTTGCGATACTNTTCCAACCCTGACAATTCTATGATTCTAAGTGCAACACCATAGTATACTTTTGAAGAAACTCCTCTTGTAAATTGAGGAGTTTTAAATAACTATAACTAGGTAATGAAAGGAAATGGAAATATCTCAGTGAAAACTTCTGCTCTGTATGGAGACTGTTATGACTAAAAAGTTAAATGAGATGTTAGAAGACAGCAATCTATAATGAATAAATTAATAAAGTAAAATTACAATGACATTATGGTCCAAGATTTACACTGAGTATTGTGTTCAGTTCTGATCATCCACTATTAAAAAAGAGAATGGAAACAGAAAAACCCCAGTAGAAGGACAACGGAAGAGACTGACGAGATTATAAATACTTAGCTTTGAGAGATGATAAATAAGAAGTGATGTGACAAAATGTACATAAAATAAAGAATGATACATATAAGATAATATAAGGACAAGATTTCCAATAAACTGAAAACACATTTAAGTTGAAAGACAAAGTGATAAAAAGAAATCATTTCTCCCCCACAACTTGTAATCTATGTAATTCACAATCTATATATATACATATATATAAAAGCACTTCAAAATAAGGAATAAATATCTATGAGGCTAACAAGAACAACCATGCCACGCTACGTATAATAAAATTTACATGAGATATCAAGTGTTATGTTTCAAATTACATGGTACAGTTACTATTCTGTAGATTTTACACGTGGTTTGGAAATATTTGGTAACAGCTACTCTAAAAGACAAGCTAGTGGGCTAGATAGACAACGTTCACTCATATATGATATGAATTCTGTATTCCTAAAAAATTCTGTTTCCATATAAAGATATATGGTAGGAGATACTACTATTGTTTACTCACCCACTAGGTTTAAAATTCCCCAGTGCTTTTGAAGTAATCAGTAGCACATAAAAAAATAAAAGAAGCTCTTCAGAATAAAGACTTTCTCTTTCCTTTCTTTGATGGCTCTGAATGGGAACATTCTGATGCACGTTCTCTAGAAGTTAGAGCAGCAACATAAAGCTGATTTGTATTAAGGTAAGAGTAAATGCTAAAGCTAGGGACACCTGTGGTGAATCTCTTGCTAGTGGTTCTCTTCTTTGAGCACTGAAAACCTGAAGTACTTGCAGCTGAAGTCATTGAAGGTCCTTGAATGGACTTAACATTAAGTGCCACATCTTTTCATAACTGAGAAGCTTCTCTAGCTGGCCTAAGATGTCTGCTTTTGCTGCACGTACTCAAAACGTTCTCTCTGTTTTCCCCAGTCTATTACTTACACAGCAGAAAGTAGCTTGCAAAACTTGCCCACTATTGTTATGGGATTGTTTGTGAAGACTATGCTGAAATCCATTTCACCAATCTTTACAGCTAATCTTTAATGTTAAAAATTCATTATTACATAGCCTGTGTAAGAATGATAGAGAATAGTAGTAATCAGACTGTTTTCAAAGAAATTATAAGAGATATAGCATATTGTACATTGCAGAGTTTTGCTGTCAGATTATATTCAGTATATTAAAAATACTAGTATAACTTTAATTTAATCCTGGTACATTTTTAATGGACAGTTATAAGGCAATCAGGGAAGACTGTAAATCTGACATGCAAATATATTCTACAATGTATCTGTCTTTCTACAAAAAATACAAACCGTAACAGTGAAATTAACATGTTTTAATCAAATATTGCATAAGTAAGTTCTTATATATTGCAAAATATGACTTGTAATGGAAAACTACTTTTCAAAGCTAAAAGTTGATATAAGACCAACAGTATTCCACATTCTCTTTATACTGTCTTACTAGGTTAGTCATGACATAGCTTATTACGTGGTTCACTGTTCCACGGAAAAAAAAGTTTCTTATGTCAAGACATTTAATTTCAGAATAACTTTGATTAAGTGATATTTATATTGCAATACAAAACAAACCTCCATATCCCTAAAAAGCTTTGTTGGAAAATATATGTATTTTCCTATTTTAGGCAACCCAAATTCTCCTAGAAAATTCCAGTACGGTGCAACTAGTGATTTCATATAAAAAATTTTAGTAGCTGCTTAATAGAATCAGGTGTTAGAATAATGATAATGATTACCTCATCATATTGGTAATTTCTGCATTCTGTTAGCAAATTTTGCTTTTGCTAACATGATGCAAAAGTTGTTAATATAATGAGTCTCATTGTATTAGCAACTTTCTATCACATTAACAAAGATTAAATTTGCTAATGTAATATGACAGTCACTAACATAAGATTAGTGTGAATGGAGACCAAAATCTCTGTAGGCCTCCTTAAGGTAATGCTGAACAAGTAAGCAATGCTCATTTGTTTTTCCTTTGTGAGCTATACTTCGAGTGCCTTTAGTGTCACATCATCTGCACTCACTGAATGTTCTCCAGCAGGTCCATTTTATCGAACACTAATGGAGCCAGGAGACAATGATTAACATCTGATGCAAAATCATGAACCATAAACCTTCCCTGTTAGGAGACAAGTGACTCATGCAAATAGATCAGCTGATACAGCATAGAAATGTGTGTTCATAAAACCTGAAATCACTAATATTGCTGATTAATTTATAAAGGATTTTCCACGATGAGCATACCCATGTCTACACAAATATCACAGAGTAAACGTACCTGCTTGTTGGAGTCTCTCAAAAGAGATTTCACAAGTTAGAAAGAGTTTATGGCATAAATGACACAGCATTAATAAATGACAAACAGCAGAACTCAGCCTGAATTCAATGATGTTCTTTGTCCATGTTTGTATACTGCAATGCCATAATGACTGCACAGCCCCATCCACACCTGCACAAATGACTTGGGAAGTAAGATATGCTTGGGCATGTATATATCAAGAAGGATTAAGAGGCTTTAGCCATATCAATGCTCCCTGACTCCTGCTGCAGAAACATCATCATTCACATTCCTGGGTTAATGCTTCTACTTGCTTTCAACTCCCTGTCCAAAACTTCTAACTTGAGGAGTCAAAGATAAGCTGCATGGAAGTATAGGTCCCTCTTCTCAGAGCAAGCCTAACCCTGCCTAAATAGTCTGAATTAATGAGCAGTTGAGTCATGTGCTAATTTAAGAGTTATGATGGACTTTTATTAGAAGAGAGCTTTAGAAGTGGAGCTTGCTCTCACCTTCCATTTTGAGCCTTTTAGATCAAGTCACATATCAAATCCCACAGTTAGGGAAATATTTTCCTTCCTATGTCTTGTCTTGGAACAAACTACAAAGTACTCCTTCATGAAGCCTGCATGCATTCACTGCTGGGATTTAACATACTACAATATGTGGGTGCCTGAATGCAATTCTGGTTTGACAAAAGTAAAAACGAAAGGCAACAGTTAGTCAACATGACTATTTACAGTATCAAGCAATTAAACATCACAAAGATATTCTGAGGAGAAAGAACAGCTGATGTCTACAGCCTGGGGTGGAAAACCATGGTATCAGAAAGACAGTAGACATAGGCTTTCAATGAATAACCTCAGCAGAGCCTCATGCATAAACAAACATTAGGTGTATAGTCTCTGTTTTCCTTTCAGGAAAATCACCAGTAATTCAGCTCGTACAACATAGTCACTGAAGGAAAAGTGAAAAGGAAAAGCAAGCAGGATTCCTGTGGAACAAAGTTGCTGAGTAAACTTGAACCCAACAAGTAAACTTTGGAACTGTGCAGATAAATAAGACATGCTCTAAGTTTTGATTTGCTTTATGCTTGATTTGCTTTTACAGCCAAGGAATCAGTTTTGTGGTGGAAGATTGTTAAAAAGCTAGAATTAGCACATAAGACTCATCTGAGCTGCAAAGTCCTAGATACAGTGGCACAATTACAGGTACCATAATCAGGTCTTTAAGTAAAGGAAGGGACTGAGGAGGGAGCTAGTCATTTTACAAGGCTCATCTGAAGAGTATGAAGGGCTTTTTTATATCAGATGAATTTAAAACTGGATTCATAGCTTTATATTAGTATGTAATTTTCTTTTACTATAAACTACTGGCTGAAGTGAAGAAACATCTAGGTTTGTGATAAACTGTATTTCAGTTCATAGTACTAAAACATAAAAGAACAATCATGAGTTTTCCATTTCTTTTCCTTCAGTTCTTGGGATGTGACTTCTGTGAACAATGTTTTAATTAGAAGACCATTTCTTTCAGGGGAAGTGTGTAAGTGAGTCTCTAACCACTTATTGTTATGAACAGCATGTGGCTTTTTTTCTTTGCTAAAGCAGTATTTCTGGAGCTGATTTGTTACTGAATTCTAATATGGCAAACTGTATTCTGCTGATCTAAATTTCACTGGCACAGTTTTCTTTTCTTCTTCAACTCCCCCCCCGCCACCCCCCATGCAGGAATATTATTCTGCCTTGCCCAGTTTTTTTTTGGCTCTGACAGTTCACAGTTGAGCAGTTCAGCGGAATACACAGCTTCCTTAATTCACCTCACTTGACAACAGCAGGACCTGATCCTGCAAGTCAGCTTTAAAATTGCACTTGGAAGCTGTCATGGAAATCACGTGAGAGATAAATTGGTTCTCACCATTTCTGAAAATTAGGTCACTTATTTAGGACATTAAAAAGAACTTAAAAGTTATGACTTGAGGCACACATTACATTTTTTTGCCAGTGTAGACCCCTTACCTAATGCACAGAAATAGATTATTAATAGTGTAACTCTAATAAGCCAATCTGTCTTAGAAGGTTCCTTTACAGTCATATTTCATTATACAAGTCTTTATGTTTATGTTGAACTGTATGAATGATGATGGGCCTTTTTTTCACAAAGCTTCCATAATGCCAAACATCTTTGGATTGAACACAAGAAAAATTAGATTATACAGGGATAGCGCTATGAAGCAAGAAAAGCCAAACCCAGGGTAGAAATCCAAATGGCATGCAGCATGGTAAAGACAGGTATTTGAGGACTATATTGTATTCTCCTAAGGCACAGAGGGGCAAGTAATATAAAAAGTAATTTGCTGATATTTTTTCCCCCTCTGTGTTTTGTACCACTTAACTACTGACTGCACAGCACACAATTCTACTCTGCCATTTTCAACGTTTAGCTTGTTTGTGTAATTTCCCTGTTTAAGTGACAACTTCCATGCATATTCATGGATTAGTAGAGGATTGCGTAGAGGAGATACTCGGGTTCTTCTGCTTCCTTCTATTGGAGAATCTCTGTCTGGGGCAGAACTACCAGGACTGATGTCATCTGCAGGCTTGCCACTAGAAGTCAGCAGTCACATACACTCTTACAAAAAACTCATTAAAATAGTATAGAAAAAGCATCCTGGTACCCACAATCTATATACAGATTCATAGGGTCTGCTAGAGCACCTTGGAGTGTCAAGAGCAGCCCAAACACTCGTCCCTCTAAGTTCGTGTAAGGCATGTATTCCCAACTATCTAATAAATGTACAGCAGCATATAGAGATGTGGACATTGTTTTTGTGCAGACAATAGAGCTGCCATTTAAGCAACTCTCCTGGGTTCCCTGTATCTGAAAGGGAAGCACAGTTTGGGGGTGGAAGGAATGAATGGTTCACGGGCCTGTGTGATTAGAAGAGAGTCAAGCGTATGAAAAAACTACCGTAAAGGCTGTTGGGGTTGGATACGTCTGCATAAAAGGCAGAGTATTACCATCCTGTCCTTAGACAACACATTGCGATTTTTAGTGTTATGTGCTTTATTACATTGTCTGATAAAGTATAAGAATTTGCCAGATGACTTGATTTCTGCCCTTGTCAGATTATTTTGCTTAGTTTCTGATAAAAATGTAACACAAGCTTTGCAAAATTATTTTTGTGGATTTCCTTCTCAGCTTCCTTTCCCTTCCTATTGCCACATCTATTCTATTTATCTATGGCTCAATTATTGATTTATGTCTACTGGGATGCTAGATACATATCCTATAAGTGATATCAGCTTACTTTTGTTATATTATATATAGTGAACAGATACTCTGAATTGTATCTGTGCATAAAAGCATCACAAATTGTTATTAATTATGCTCTAAGAAAGATGTATTCCACTGTTGAACTTTCCAGAAAAGGCAAAGTATAATAATTCTTCTCTTCACGGAACAATTTTTACCTTTGTTACAGGACAGCTGATGAACAAAATATTTCTTTTACTATGCAGTCCTGAAAGTGCCAGCTGGGGGAAAACCATATTTTTCATTACTTAAAATAAAAATATCAAAAAGCTACAATAGCTTGCATGTTACAAAAGCTCCATGTATGTCCGCTTAACAAAAATAGCCTTTGAACTGCAAAGACATTTGGTGATGATTACTGTTCACTGAAAAAATAATTACAAAATGTTATTTTGTATATTTATAAATGTCTTTTCCTGTCCATGTGTTTATCTATCATTTTGCAGTTTTCGGCAGAGCAGATGTGCTATGACAGAAAAAGCAGCTACAGTATTTGCTTCACATATAGAAACAACAAGCAAATGTGACTCATATCCTGGATTACATTAAACAAAATGGAAGAGTGACAAAAAAATATGTTAGTCTAACAACAGATTTTAATTGCAAACTAAATTGAAATTCATTTGTTTAAAAAAGTGTTTTCAAATGTTAACTTGCAGATTTATACTGTAGTATTTGCCAAAAATGTTAATGTTCTGAGGTGAAATCCTGTTTCTAATGAGGTCACTAGAGCTTTGCCACTGCATCTCAAGGGCAAGAGTCCATCTTGGTCCTTTATTTGGTTCCCCCTGGATAATTTACACATTTTCTTTACACCCCATAAGCACTAAGCTTTAACTTGTCTTTAAAAAAAAATAAAAAATAAAAATCTTTAAAGCTGCAAGTGGTCAGATGCAATTAAGGATTTGTACATAAAAGATTTAATCAATAATTATCATTCAGCGATCAGCTGCAGAGACCCGGGCTTGAAATATGAGCTCTTTGTCAAAGGGCAAACTGAAATATCTTTTACTTTAACACAAGCAGGTCCTCTGCTCTTGACCTATTAAAACTTTGTTTGCTATTATGCTTGCTGGTGAACGAGTCATGCGGAAAGGTGTTGAGGAAATGAGCCAGTGTGTTCCCCAGGTGATATAAATGCTTTATCAAACTGATCCCTGCCTTGTTATGTAAACTATACCAGGTACCGTTCGTTTTAAACAGAGAGATAAACAGATCTAATATGCTTCAGGGCATCATGCTTTATGCATGAACTGCTTTTTATTTTTATATTAAAGATTTTCTTGACACAACTCTTTGCAATGAAGGAAAGCTCCTATGTAATGTCTTAACTATAACCACTGCAGCACCTGCAAGTTCAAAGTACTGAGACTGATATTCCCTGATCAGATAGTCCCATGCTAACCTATTTAATTAATTCTTAATAAACAATTAATTTTTTAGTGAAATACCTCTTGTAATGAGAAAGTCTCTCTCAAAAGATAAATGAAGTAATCCTCTGAGATGGAATTTATAAAAAAATAACTTGGTCTATCCGTCTATTTGCAATATTTAGCTACCTACTCTTTGCTTTCAGTTGTCTGATCTATCACTTGTTTTCTTATTTATTATATAGTTTTCAGTCTTAAGTGATATCAGATAGAATGTTTTTAACCTCCCCAGGAGTAATATATAGTTTCTTTTTATGGCTATGGGATTAAATTCTACTCCCTGTTTTCATGAAAGCAAATGCAGAGTATCAACAAAGATTTCAGTATAGTTACTTAAGATTTATATCTATAAACAAGACCATAATTTACTCAGACGTCTTAAATTTGAGACATACAAGATAAAAATGAACACAAAATTGGACCTACAGAGGATTACAATTGCAAGGATCCCGTTTGAGAACTCTGTACACTTTTAATCTAAGATATTAAAAATTGCTTGCTCTCTGTTTAATATTCAATGTCATTCTCTGAAATTTTAAGGCCAGCTATAGACCCTATTTTATTTATTTATTTATTATTAGAACTGCATTAAAAAAAAGGGAAAATACTCTTTTGTATATCGTCATATATACAGAAATATTAATTTATCCCATCTAAAATAAGATTTTAAGAACACTTCACAGTCGTAATTATGGAGTCACTAGTTACACACTTGTTATTTATCTGTTTCTACAGACAGATTTGTATGAATGTGTAGATGTGCATGCTAGTACAGGTATACATGCGCGTATTCAAATATCATTTGCATGTTCTCCTGCTAAGTTTTGGTAGTGTTTTTGATTCCTAATTAATTAAAAATCATTGGTCAAAATGGTTTCTAGAGCATTATTTGTATCATAGTCAACAGAATAAGTGTAATTGTTCTCAGGCTGATAAGAGCAGTAGGTTTAGTCTGCTGTAGTTCACATCACCTAGGCTGAGAAAAATTCACTTCTTGATAAAAAGCCTTTGTTTTAGCGAACACGTGTGCACAGAGATAGCACAAATAATAGCACAGATTTAATGCTGACGGTATCAGATTAACAAGTGGAAACTGGATAATAGAACATTCTTCACTAAAATCTGGTTTGTTTATATTCATAATGTTTATTTCAGGACATATTTTCTGGACACATGATGCCTTCCTTCTCCTTACTCCATGAAAAACTCAAAATAGAAAAACTAATGACATTTAACTATCCCTAAGTCGTTGTTGTGGATGGACTGAATTATAACTTTCTAATTTAGTCAAGTAAAGAATTATTACAGTAGGACTCTAGGGCAGGAATGTGTTAATAAAATCATACTCTCTGCCTTTTCATTTAAAATAATCCCCTTGAGCTGATTAAATGAAATATCACTTGTTTAATAACTGACAGAACATTATTTTTAAGCAGAAATGTTTTGCATATCTTCCTATCCTGCTTTTAATTCCAGGCACAAAGTAGTGAAGGCACTGACATCACACAAAGGGAGTAGAGTTTAGCACTTGGATATAGTTTGTCCTGTCATAGTGGCATCTATAATTTAGTGTGAAGCACTGAGGTAGACAGAGCATTATCATTAGAAATCATCCTGAACAGGGATATAAAACACAGTCGCAATAACACTTGTCAGAAAGGTGACTGCAGTCAAAACTAATATCCAAGAGTTTCAAGATAAATGCTGACACTGCAGCCATCTTACAAAGACTATTATTGCTCAAAAAAAACCAACCAAAACAAAACCAAACTGTGAACCTTCCCTAGAGTGAACAAGTTAGTGTGCAGTTTGTGTCTGGGGTGGCATAAACTTTGTGAGATTTACAGTAAGCAAAGCTCTTCGTTACCTGAACAAGGTACTTTATGTTGCTACAGAGAAGGACTCACAGTCTTTCTGGCTTAATGACTTTAAGCTAGTCTAAATTCCTCCCTCCACCCTCTCCCCCTTATCTGGAGTGTATGAGCACAATCCTTAGAACAGGCGATTAACTGTGCTGCTTCCAGCTTCAATCCCTCTCCCTGCTGCCCGCTTTCCCACCTTGTATTCCTCAACTAACATTTGATTTTCCTAGTCTTTATATTTAGACTCATCTCGGACTTGGAATGCAACTGTGATTCTATAGCCTTTTATTGCTGATTTTGTAAGCTGTGAAGCCACAGGGAACTCCCAAATCAAAATTATAGTCTTGAAACTTGGAGGTAAGTATAGTAAGTCTATTGTGTTTGTTTATCTAGCACTGATAATGCATATCTCAATATAAAGATAAACAAATGTACAAGAATGCTGCCTCTTTAATACACTGACTCATAGCTCAACGTCTTTGCAGATGTGCTGCTGGATAAGATACAGGTGCTGTGTACTAGGTATTTCTTCTGCTATAGGCAACCTTTCCTGATAAGAGATACAGAACAGACACAATGGTTTGAATGTCTATAGAGCCTAGTATCCCAGATTAGACAGAATTCCAACAGTGGCCACCACTGCTGAGAAATGAGAGAAAAGTGAGGAATGTCTGTTGCAATCTCTAGGTTCTGTTCCAGGCCCCAGTCATTTTCAGTGCATAACATATTCAGAGTCTGATGTGGTTCATTTACTAACCACCATTTTCCAAGGTCTACTATCTTTTGCCTGAAGAAAGCAAGGAAGGGGTTCTTCAAAGAAGACCTAAGGGTAACATTGCAGAAGCTCATGAGCTATGTCATGCAGTATAATGTGGGATTAGAGAAAGTCAACCATAAACAGAATGAGACTTACCTTGTGTTCGTCTAAACAAATGTTATATTTAATGAAAAATAAAGGAGAGTTCCTAAAGGGCTTGAGAGGACTAGCTTGCTCCACAAGATCTCTGTGATTACAGATAATGACAAATGTCTCTAGAAAAAGCGCCAGAAGACCTGTTGTGCACCACTGATAACAATGTACATGTAGAAGACCTTTCTTCCTTAAATCACCAATTGGTATCTAAATTGACTTAAATGAAGCACAATACAGCCCTCTACAAAAATAGTTTAACTGAGATTAGAAGGGAGTGCTGTCAGCATATATAAATGCCCAAATATTTTGAACATCTGCTCTGCTCTTGACTACATGAATAGCTAGTGGCAATGAGTTTCACACACCCACAGCACTCAAAAAACATGCTCCCTTTTACTCGTTTTCACTTATCTTTCATAAGAGTTTTACTGAATGCTTTTGTCTCCTTGTAAAAACATACCTAGGGTGCTACAAAGAAAATGATTCTAGTCTATTACATCTTTCCTCAGAAAGAAATATTCCTATGCCTCTAATCACTTTTGTGAGTCAAGTCTAAAGGCATTTCATACTTATTTCACGTGTGGGCGTTAATAGAAATAGCACATATAAAACCACATCATTTTTACAGGTAATTTTAGTACTGTTTTCCAAAACATTTTTGTAGATCAGCAAAATATTTCTCTCCTAGGTAATCATTGTTACCCTGCAGCTTTCTGGTTGCCATTTTACTTAAACACTGCATTTTTTTAATTTTTTTTTNGCTGATAAGGAGAGTGGGTGGAGCCCTCCCTGTATCTTCTTTTGCGAAGCCTAGCCATACATGATATTTTTTAGCAGCTTAGCCATTTCACACTTCCTTCATATTTTTCCTTTTTTTATAATACCATCTAGACATGCTGATCTGCTGTTCCCGAAAGTATTTGTTTGGATACCTTCTGTTTTGAAATCTTATATTTTGATTGTAGTTGTTTTGATTTCAGTGCCATTTGTGATTTAGACTAATGGAAAGAATATAAACTAAGCTTCCTTTATTTGAGACAAGTTGAATAAACCAAGTAGTTCATTTGAATCTACCAATAAATAGACTTTCGCCTTGCCCAGTTGCATGTAACCTAAATTACTTTTCAGTCTTGCCCTTAGTTCTCCAAATACCACCTGGCATTTAACTGCCCACACTTGACGTGTCCTATTGTCTTTACTTTGATGGATTCATAGTTTTTCTGAAAGATATGAGTTTTGCAATAACCTCAGGAAGTTCACCACTTAGAGTCATTACTTAAAATGAGT
This sequence comes from Bucco capensis, assembly GCA_013396975.1. Lineage (NCBI taxonomy): Eukaryota > Metazoa > Chordata > Aves > Piciformes > Bucconidae > Bucco > Bucco capensis. The sequence goes on along the minus strand of VWZO01011167.1, from coordinate 324,249 downwards.
TTCATGATGAATTTATGGATTACAGTTTCCCTATAATGCCTAATGAATCTATGGATTACGATTTCCCTGTATGAGCTATATTCAGCTCTTTCCTTTATCCAAAATACCCCAGCTCACTTGAGATCAGCAGAGTTAGTTTGTGATTTGAATTATTCTACCTACACCATGATATTGAACATAATTACATTAGAGGCTCAACTATAACTATTTTTGAACCAACTCCTTTATAATATGAAAGATAAACAGAGAAAACAGGCCCTTCACTTCTGTGTGCCATGAAGCACAAGTGTCTCAAGCATCAAGAAGAGTTCACTGAAAACTTGTCAAGGTGTGAAACTTCTGGGTAGTCAAATGCACCCACTATTATCCTTTAATTAGATCAGTTGACTCTTTTATCTCTCTCAATACTGCTTACTCATTAGCCTTTTCCTATCCAACATGTCTGAATACAAACAACCTCATGCCTACATGCTTAAGGATTGGGATTTCTACATATGTAGAAATCTCTAAATATGTAGAGAAGAAATAGTTTTAAAGACTTCATTTTGACATCAAATTATCCCATAAAAATGTCATGAACAGAAAGATCTAAAATTATCTACTGTCTCTAACTGGTGTTATTTCAAAAATGTCTGGCTCCATAAAATTTAAAATAAACATAATGCACTTTATTTATATTTAAAATAAACTTCATGTACATAATGAAATTATGCAGCTCAGAGCACAAACAACAAGGTGTGCAAAATCTTTTTTGGAATGTGTGATCACCATTAGCCTGTCAAACACAAAGACTTAATAAACATAAGGTGGAAAATTTTTTGTATTGGCTGCACAGATATTGTGCATTGTAAGAGCTATTATTTAAGATGGAAGAAGAACATTTACATGCAGATATTGGCAGGGGAAATTTCCTCTTCAAACTTACAGAAGATTTAAAAAATATATTTTCCTTATGTGGAGGTACCAATCTGCCTGCAGACTGTAGATGCAAACTGAGTTTGTTTCTGAGAAGAGAAATCTCACCGTTCAAAAGTAAGATATGTTATATATATAAAATAAAAGCTATAAAGCAAACATATACTGAATTTCTTGCTAGCAAAAAAAGTCTACATTTACAGTAAATTTACTTTCCTTCCTAGCTTGAAAACTGTATTAAATAAAAAAATTAAGTTAGATGGAGAGGAATAAATTTAATCAAAACACTGTTAGATAAAATAACTTGGATTTAGGAGTCTGCAGCAGCTACTGCCAAACAAAACAAAGCTGTTGTTATTTACCAAAGCTAACAGCAGTCATTGTTTAAAAATACAAGGGCAGAAAACCAATAAAACTTTCCGAATTATCTGCAGTATTTAATTTAGCAGACTGTTGCAATTACTTTATCTAATGGATTGCTTATAGGTGTATTTCACATAGGAAATGCTAGAACAGATGTATTTCAAACTATGTTCTTACTGTATAACGAAATTCCGAAAAGAAGAAAAAAATTATCATGGATATCTAAGCAGAGGTCATGATGTTAAAGGAAGTATTCGCCCTTGCTGCAATTGTATAACATTATGCTTAATACTGGAAAAACTTTATAAGTCAGAGATTTGCATTGTTGATAACAGGAGTATGATTTGGCTTTTCAGCATGAACAGGATTGGGATTTTGGACCAAGAACTGCTATTGCAAACTATCTGGGAAGATCACAGACTGGAAGGAGATTTCATTTGGGCATTATAACTAGTAATTGTAAAAATATGAATATATAGAATAAAAGATGCTAAAGTTTCTGTCTATATATCCTAAAATTATCACTGTTCACTGCAGATCAATTTGATCTGTTTCTTGTAGTCTGTGGAAGAATAAATAGCAAAGCACTTCAGATGGTTTTAGAAGTATTAAAAGAGAGAGCTCTGCTAATCAATTCCTTTTATTTGTTCTTTCTTCTGCCTTTATCTTGAACATAAAAATAGAAAACAAATCACAGCAACTGTATTTCTCAGAAGGCAGTATCATTTACTTTCAATAGACTCAATAACACTGTTTAAACCTTGAAAGCTAATAAACATGGATTTGTAGAATTAAAAATATTGAACAATTGGAGAAATAGCAACTCACAAAATTAAAGTTTTATAACCCAAAGTTGAAGATTGTGTTCCACAGTTTAAATATTTCATATCTGACATTTTCAGACTCAGACTGCAATGTGAAGTCTGACTTTGATTTTTCAACTCAATACAACTTTTTGAGTTTGGTCTTAAAATCTAGATACTACTAGTTCAGATTCATCTGTGTATTAAAAGGATACCCAAAGTCTACCTGATGATGGTTTCTAAATCCTTTTTAGTTCACCACATGAAAAAGTATGCAGCTTAAAAAGGTACAATGGTCCTGTAATGTTGTTCACAGTCTTTGATATATAGTCTTGATTTACACAAGCTTCTGGTATGACATGTATTAAAGAAAACTTGAATTTTAAAATACACTCTGCTATTACAGCAAAAAGTCTGCAGAGGTGACTGTCTAAAAATAGAATCAGTATAGTATCTGTATAGCAACTCTGCCGTACAACTCAATGAATATTTGAGTCATCTTCTCTTCCACAGCTACAGGGTACCTGAAGGTTGTTTTCTGATTATTATTAGAATTCATGCTTCGTATTCATAGTCAAGGTAGAAGTCAGTCTCTACATCTTCAAGCCAAGATATCAGCTTTTTTGTCCAATTAAGGCCAATGCACATTGCTGGGGCTATCAGAAGTAGCAACTAGGAGGACATCTATGGCCAGGAGCAGTTTCTATTAAAAAACATCAACTGATTAAGCTTTAGCAGTAAGTTCAGAGAAGTAAACTCACATTGGGAACTTGCCATTGGAGTTAATACTAAGTTTTGTTGTTATGGGTGGATTTAACTGCCTTAACTTCATCATTAGACATGGTGATTTCAAAAGGTCCTCAGCCAAACTCACAACTGACTCCACACCTTTAAAACCAAGGTGACTATGCTGATTGATACTAGTTAATTATCAAGGCTTTTGTGTATTGTTTTCATTGATATCAATGGGACTACTTGCCAAATAAGATGCTAAGTAAATACAGGAACCCTACATGACAGAGTCACACAGTATGTGTTTAGAGAGACTCAAGGATATTACTGGGTATCTATATACACTGCATCTAGATTCACAGACTATTAAAACATAAGAATATCTGATTACAAGGATATCAGTCCCATCAGTGAAGATAAAATGAACCCAAGCAGATTGTACAGCAAATACTTTTATAAGCAGTTGAGAAACATTGACTCAAAATCCATGACTATTAACTGTAAGACAGCAATACTGCAGGGAACTCTCCTGCACTGGCAGGGGGATAGATAAGTTGACCTAATGGTTCTTTTCCATTTCTAATTTCTCTGATTCTATTAAGTCTTGGTATTTTCAGAAGAATGCAACTGCTTTCCAGAGCCCCTGAGACATAAGGATTTAGGCTATTCCTTCCTGTAAATAACACTGCTTTTCAAACAGTAAAAATACAGACTAGAAAAGGACGTTAAGCCCAGTTTAATAACTTTTAAGCTCTAGCATAGCAGAAACTCTTCCTCCCCCACCCCACGCTTTTCCTACTGGAGTTTAATTAAGATTGACAAAGCACTAACTCTAAACCAGCAAGGAGATCCTTAGATCCATTTTGTTGTCAAATATAGTTTCCCTGCAAATGGCAGGAGTAACACATATCATTTCACAGATAATGTTTTAATATCCTGCATTGAATAAAACTTTTTTTTAATCAAGTTGCAATGGTAGCACTAAACTACACAAGGGGCTTGGGGGTTGCAGATGGCTGCATTACTCTAAATGTTCAAGCTTGACTGACCCATTTCATCAGCACTGTCAGAGCCTTGCACTGATACATGTTGACAACATTTAATCTTAAAAAATTGAAAGAAATGAATTAATATGCAAATTTCATCAGCTTTGTAATAAAAATGTCCTTGAAAAAAAACAGAGAACATGACCCCCAAGGAATAGTGTGAATTATCCCAGCTCAATTCTTTAAGTTAGTCAGAGGTATGTAGGTCCGCAAGGAAATCAGGGCAGATTTGACTTGGAAATAATTATGATGAAGAACAAAACACAAGCAGGTTGAATAAATGTAACAACTTGGGAAAAAGTCTTAGTCCTGTTTGTTATTCACTTTGAATTAACAGGATTAGGTTTGGTTTTTGAAAATAAAGGAACACCACCATGTAATTTTAACACCTAAGTAATGTGAAAACAATTTTTTTCTTGCTATCAATTTTAGTAGGTATTAGAAACAGCACTTGGAAAATCAGATTTTTTTCAATACACTGTAGCTTTTGGTACTGAGTAATGTAAGCTGAGATATGTCTGCTGTGTGCAAGTTGGGTAAATACGGTCATTCCCTCAAAAGGAGAAGAGACATCTGTGTGCACACCAGGAAGATGAATGGACATTTCCCTGGACATCACTGAGAACCTTGCAAGATGGGGTTCAGGAGTTTTTTCTCATGACATAAATGTGTACACAAATAAATAAATAAATGGTTTCTATTTAGCAATCTAGCAAACAATTTAGAATCACAAAACAGTTAATTGCTACAAGCAACATTTTGATTTAGATTGTCATTATTTGAAGCAGACTTAAATTTTTGAATGATTTGGTAAGCAAACAGGAAAGTTTTTTTCTTACTGCTAGTGCTCTGAATTCAGGTTTGCAGGAATTAAAGTCAAAACATTCAACTTTTACTTCAATTAAGTCAAATAAAGTTCTGAGAACTTAGCACAGTTTTAGATAATATTTAAATTCTCACTTCATAATAATGTACCTGCCAGGCTCTTATTTCATACTTCTAGTGTCAGTCACACTATTTCAACCTCTGTCCATAGCAATCCAGAGCTAGTGCCCTGCTTAGTTTCCCTGGCAGGCAATCACACCATAGTTATTCCACTTTCTGTTCGTTTAGTGTACAGCAGTTTTGGAACATAAGGTTTGCAGAAATTAACTCAGTGCGATGCTTAGACTCCTTGGAAAAGAGGTAGTCCAGGTCAACATGTTTTAACAGCATGCTATCAAAATCAAAACCTGACTACAAATGAGCAACTTCACATGAAAAGTAAAAATAACTAGTGTAATAGCCTGGAAAGCTCAACACAATCTTTTGGAGCCTCTAAAATAAGCTGTCTGATTCTAAAGCTCCATGGAAGACAGACATACTGAAATACAGACTATGATCAACCAAATTAATCTACTCTGTAAGCTTTTGTGGTTTTCTACAAGTCTTTTAAGTTTCTCCTTTCTATTCTAATCTACAATCAGTAAAATCCTACTTTTATAGTGCCCTTTGCACCTGTATGCATAAAATGAATAACCTTGCAATTTAATTATGCAGTATCTATCAGTTTTGAAATGATATAAAGTTGCAGACAGAAAAGGAATAAAACCTTTTTAAGAATCCAAAACTAATATGTGTCGAACTCAGGCTAAATCTTAATCCTCTTGCAACATTTCTGTAAAATAGATGTTCTTTTATCACCTGGCATATCAAGACCCACTGGAAAAAAAACCTGCAAACAAAAAAAGCAAGCAACATGCTGCAGAACAGCACTCTCTTTTCCACCTCACTTCAGGCTATTCTTGAAAGATCTGAACAGTTGTATAATAATGAAAAATGTGCAATACTTGTGGGGCATTGCTTGTGCACACATACCTCCGCCCACGCATTCATCATTCCGCAGGTATTGTCAGTGAAAGTTTAATTGCATAAACACTCTGTAACTGTCCTGTCATATTTCTTGTCAGTCTGGATTCCCTCTCCGGGCTCACTATCTCACAAAACTATAATTGAATTGCTACCAAATCACAAGAGGGCCCCCAAAAATAAAATCTTTATGAATAGAATTTGTTTCCTATCAGCAGATTTGACAAATTGTGGCAGAGGAAGGGCCTCAGCGATAATTTTTGAGTTTATTCTAAATCCAGCTATTTGCTGTTTGCTCTTATCTGAAAGCCCCGGTGAGAAAGAATCCCAAAGAATTCAACAGTAGTATTTTTTCCAAGTCCTAAGGAGGCCAGTAGTAAAAAATAAAATAAAATGCTGTATTAGCCATGGCTAATACTAAGTATTACTTAAACTAAAGAGAACCTGAATTAATTCTCAATTATACTGAATATCATCCACTAAAAGTTTTTCATATCCACTCACAGTCACTTCATTCATTTATTCAGGGCAAATGACAGCTTCTGAAAAATATCTTTCTTTCAATGTGCAACCTATGTCTACGTTACTCATTTTTTCCTGTGTGATTCCATGTACGTTGGATTCCTAAGTACATAATGAAGGCAATGACCATATCAACTTAACATAAAGGTGTGGCACATACTTTGTTAGTGGTACTGTAAAACTGGAATGAACATTAAAATACAGTTTATGTTAATATTTTCAGAAAAAACACATTCCATTAGGCTAGAAGTTGATTGTTTTAAGCTGAAGTTGATATTTTCTTGATACGCATTTTGATTTTATTCTTAGCAAGTCCAACTGAATGTCAGAAAATTGTAACTAGAAGAAATGTGAAGACATTGTTCATTCCACTTTAAAATTTTATTAGCAGCACGTGCATTAGGAACATATACTAATGAATAACTTTTAAATGGGACAGAACTTCAACTGGATTGACAACTGCCTGATTGTTTATGTTTTTAAAATGTGCTTATCAAAATCACATAGGATTGATGGGTGTTTTTAGATGAAGTTATGTTTTTGCAAGAGACTTCATTTAGGACTAAGGTTAAGGCTGAGGATAAATGAGTGCATTAGATGATTAAAGAACATTTGTCTTGTGGGACACATAAGTCATTTGTTTATGACACTTTCAAAACAAGCTGTTAAATAATAATAAAAAGTACAGGTTTTAGCCAACCACTCTCAAACATAAACCCTAAATTAAAATGAATTTTTTTCTATGGAGAATTACAAAATTTATCAACTTATTAAAAACATGGTTCTAAGATATATGGTTTAAGTGCATTTGATGAAAATGTTCAGAAAATATTCAAGATACTATTTCCTATCTTTTTTGTAGGTTTTTTGTTATTTTTTTTACTGTTTCTGATTGAAATCCCTCTGACAACTTTTATTCTTGGCTGAAGAGGGGTAGTGCTGGAGAGTGGGAGAATGAGATTTTTCACTCCTTTGCAAAGAATCTTACTAAAATATTATTTTACTTTGCTTTTTTCAATTTTGTTTTAGCATTTTTAATAGTACTGTCGTTATTCTGATGTTCTTACTAGGAGGAAAATCTTTACTACAAGAAAACAGATGCCTTAGGAGAAATACTATAGGAAACATGAAACTAAAGTCTTTGATCTTTTGTGCGACGGTCACTGATTAAAATTTGGTTTCAGTAAGCCGTTAATTAGTATTATCATTTGATGGCCTATTTGGACTGGTCTGGGGGCCAACACACTTCCCATGCCAAAAAAGTTCATGGAAATGGATGCCAATTGACACCTCTGGAGATATTCACAAGAAAGCACCTGGAGTTTGGGCAGGGCATGGACTGTAAACCGCCTTTGCACCGCCATAGATTGTCACTGGAGGGCAAGGCTGGAGAATGGCAATGAAACAGCATGGGAAAGAATACACTGCTGCTGCCCATGCTGTACGTGTTCTGTGGATAAACAAACAATTTCATTCCCCAGGGCTGTCTCCATCTGGTACCTATCATTAGAATAAAATCCACTTAAAACAAAAAAACACCAAAACCCAACAACAACAACAACAAAAAAGGAGCTCTATGTTACTAATAGCACAACTATATCTTTTCATTCAGTGTTCTACAAAACCTTTAAGGATAAGGCAGTTAAACTACAGTTAATGAAATACTTAGTCCTGTTCACCTATGCTGAACTGGATTAGTACTGCATTTCATTTCTGCCACATTATCACCCATCAAGTGTCCGGTCCTGGGAGGCAGCAGCCACATGAACACTGGCTGCACAGAAGCATTCCCGCACACAGCTTATGGTCCCATGCAATAGGCTGTAAAAAGCCTTATCTCTTTGATTGGTGTAGATGACTATCATCATCACCATTACAGTGGATCTGTAGAGCCCCTAGATTACAAACACTCAGTGCTAGGTGCTGTACAGGCATAGAACAGACAGCTCTCTGATAGAAGACCACCTGCTGCTGGAGAAGGTGACAAATTCAGGCTAAAACATGAAGAGTCAGTGGCACAGAGGACTCAGTGGACAAACAAGGGAGTGGTGTATATTTTAATTGCCCTGCAGCTAGTTGAGCAATTTATCCTAGTAAAAAATGTAAAATGTAATAAAATCAGAGAGACACTGAAAATACTTTATCTGTTGATAAAAAAAGTAGAGACGATAAAGTGATGATAAATCAGGGAAGTTATTCAGAGTGGTCATACACTATTCACAGCTGAAAAGCAAGGAGTATCTGAGACAAACTGCCTGGGAAAAACACTGAGAGCTGGAAGCAGCAGATCTTTCACACAAAAGCAATATTTTCAGGCTTTTCCCAGTGTGACCATGAGTAAAACTGTTCACTGGAGGCAGACATTCTTTTTTGGCCAGTTTTGTCTTTTCTGATCTCTGCCCCCTGCAGAGCTGAATCGATACCAAGTAATATCATCCTTTGTATCTCTGCTGTTTTGTGTATATAAAGAAGATAGAATTGTGTAATTTTGACAAGAACAAGGTTTAGTCTGCAGTATGATGAATTAAACATAACTGACTTACAACAAGCCAAGAGCTTTAAGCAGCCAGGTCTGATCTCATATTATTAAGCACCAGTACTGTTCTATTTTAGTATGTAGAAGAGACAGCCTATCCAGCTGCAATTAGAAGTACAATATTTGAAAGACAAGTTAATTTCACCATAGACTGGGGGCATAAAGGCTGAAGTGTCATTTCATGTTGTAAAAAACACACAAGAAAAACTTGTGGTTTATGACTCAAAATTTAAAAGGAATAATAAACAAAATTTCATTTTCATTTAAAGAAGCCATCAACAAGTTTGTCAATGGAAAAAAAATTCCCTAAGGCTAGAAAATAGATGTAATGAATAGGTGAACAGCAATTAATTTGGAAAAATACACAATGACATGGATCAAAATATAGGTAGATGAACTCAAAGGAAGTTGGGGAAAAAAAAAAGAGAGATAGCAACAGTAAATGGGATGTGAATTTGTAACAACAGGATGGAGTTAAAAAAGCTGAGGTGATTTAAAGCTATGTAGGTGAATATGGTGACAGACTAAAATGTTCTTTTGTTTGGGATAATGTGGCCTTCACCTGAAAGTTAGAGACAAAATTGAAGAGCTGCGAGAAGAGCACAGATTAGAACAAAGCACTTTTGAGGGAAGGATGAAATGAACATTATGGCTGTGTACAAAAATGAATGGAGTGTACTCTAAATGCACACGTAGACTGAATATCATAAGTGACTGTACGAAATTACCTCCTGTGAGAAGTTTCAAATACAATTACTGTGATTTTTCCAGACTTAGCTGTATGACCGAGAACAAGCCCATGTAAGACTGGGGATATTCAGGAAGATACGAGTCTTATTTCTCAGAACCCTTTGCTGACACAGGAATACACTCCCTTAGTACTACCTCAGATATGAAACAAAAATCTTGACCTTAGAGCCCAGATTAAATAGATCTGAAGAAAGCAGTAGATGAAAGCAATTGAAGCAAGTAGAGATTCTGCAGCCTACTTCACCTATGTCTTTCTCTTTATTAAGGTAGGGAAGGAGCACAGTAGAAGATTCTTGCACTCTCCAATACTCCAGAAACACTGTTAGATTCTTCTTGCCTGTTCCCAAGGAACTTCGAGGCCCATACTAAATACTGGTCTGTCCAGAGTGCAACAGGGGTTCTGCTGGATGGTCTCTCACTAGTCAGAGAAGAGTTAATATAATGTGTATATAAAAATCAATTCTGTTTAAGTGTGTGTTTATCACAGTACATGGGGATCAAATGAAGGCAAAGGCAGATTTTTCTCCTATTTATCTTGACTTGGAATTTTGTAATAAAATAAATATACTTCCCTAATTTTGTAAAATAATAAACACACTCAGAATAGCTGATTTCACAACTTACCATGTACACCTTGCATGTTCATTAATACCTACGTATTTATAAATACGTATATACACATGCTGTATTTTGGCACTTGCATGTGTCTGTATCTCTGAATAATGGGCCTACTTTATGGCACCATTGTGGGAAAGACAAATTTCATCTTCAATCTAGTAGATAACTGTTGCAAATTATCAGCTGGATTTACCTTTATTTAGCTTGTATAAACATGGAAAGCAACTGTATGTTTATTTGCTTTACATTAAACATAAATTCTACATTTTACTTTCACTTGTTAATTACTGACTAAAGATGACAGAGGTTCCTCTTGCATAGACTACCATAAGATTGAAAAATTTGGTTAAAGGAAGGAAGTATGCACTTATTCTAAGAACCAATTTCTATTTTAGAACAAACCCCTACAAGTTAATCCTTCAGGAATAACTATGGCAAAGGAATCTTGAAGAATAAAGACTCATTGTCAAATGTAGCTCTGTAGTAAACAGAGGCAGCTGAACCATGATTATTATAATTAGGAAAAAACTCTATCCTCCTGCAATAGCAGTTACACATTTCCCAGGTTAACAGACAGATTAAATGACAAAGTTCTTTGGAAGAGTCAAATCCAGACATCTGAACCTCACCAGTAAATGATCTCGGATCAAATAAAAATCTCCCTACATCTGAGTATTTATATTAATGTTGTTGCCATTACTACTGTACCTTTTAAAGCTGAGTCATAGAAATGAAAGCAAGTTTTAACATTAGCATGCATACAGGTCACTCTGTTATTATCCTACCACATAATGATTCCAAAAATCTCTCCAAGATTAATGATGATCACATAATTCCAGAAAGTCAGCACTATATATGTAGAAATATATTGGCAATAAAAACCAGTCACTGTTGTGCCTTTCCTCAGTTGGGGATCTCTCACTTTTCTTTGATTTCTAAAGGCTTCAGATCAATAACTGGAGTGACATTATTAACAGCTCCCTCAACACCTTGGCCAGCACTAATATTAAATCCATTATACCTTCTGTTTGACATTTGCAGTACAGCAGAAAGTGCTGTAGATACAGTCAAACTGCCCTGGGAATGGGGTTGGATGCAGGGTTAGTGAGATGGCTTCCCTTGCCTGACTCTAAATTCATCTCATTGATAGAAAACTTCAGCTATCCTAGAAAACTACACCAGGCAGTAAATAATTCACCTGTCAAAGTGGGGGAAAAAGCCAACCCACTTTCATGCTGGTTTTGAAATACATTACCAAAGGATCTTCAAAAAATATTTTACATTCCTTATTGTGATCATGTTTACAGAATTTAATAGATATCACAACACACATCACAGTGTTTCCAAATGAATGCCTTACAAGTGAATGATGATGGAAACACAACAGTATACAGTTGTTTGGTTTGTAGTTTTAACTTTTGTGGTAAGTTTTTTAAGGCATTTCTTTTACATTTTTGGCACCATGCAATAATATAGTTCAACCACCCTGAACAATAAATGTGGGACAAATTAACAGGCAAGTCTGAGGGTATTTACACTGGCATAGCTTATACCGATGTTTAATTTCTCAGCACAGTCACACACTGTCGTATTCCCTGGACTCTAGCTCTTCCGTTCTGGCTGAGCTGCACTCAGGGCAGCCTATGACATGGGAAACTCTGTCTAGGATACCTTTAGGTTACCTGTTTATGAGTATTTAACAGTAGCTTACAACAGCTCATTGAACAGTGCTGTTTTAACATGACTTTCCTCCTGGCTGTACCTCTCTAACACCAGGAGCTGTGAACCTGAGATGTTCAGGGGTGACTGTTCTAGGAGCCAGAATAACAGCCAGAAAGAAAGTTAAAATTTAGGTTATCATTGCTACTGCACAAAAATGGATAGAAAATATACGGAGTGGCTGTGGGCCGATTGCTTTTGCCTGAGGTTCAGTCAGCACTAAGACTCTCTGACACTATAATTCCAGCAGCCTGTTTGCATTTGCTGTACATGATTCTCCTAACTACATTTCCAGTTGCTGTCCAGCTGAAACTGCAGACAGGAGGAAACCATAAGCTCTGCAAATGAAAATGAAAGAAGCAGAAGCTGGTGGCGCTAGCTGAGGGTTACCAAATGGGAGAAGAGCGGCACTTTGGCTCTTTGGCCTCATGGAAGCTTCTGACACCGAGTTTAGGAAAGAGCTTTGTTTAACAGGAGAAAATAAGGCAAGGGGAACAACAGGTTACATACTGTGTTCTCACCTGCTATACCTTCACAAGAAGTGAACCTCTTGAGACAGCACTTCTGATGAAACCTTGCTGTCATGGGAGGCAGCCATCCCTGTGATGGGACTAACACTAACACCTAGCAAGATTGCAGCTTCATTTCCCTTTGGTAGAGTACGGGGTTTGCCTTCCCTATTGCTTTTACAAAAAGGAGACTGTGACCCAAAAAACTCTAAAGATTCCTGCCAAGATAATGTAAAAGGTGTCTGCTTGCTAGGTCTTTGACATCTTTCTGTGAGGAGGTTGCTACGCATGGTGTGTCTGCTTCTCAGCAACTACAATTCACAGCTCAGTTTGGTCACTATCGGAACTACCACTGATTCTAGTTATATTAGTATCCTGGCTGTGAATGCGACAACTGATAAATGAACAAGCTGGCCATGCTCTTCCCTCACCTTTGGTGGCATTTATCTGTGGCAGAGGTCATGGTATGTACGTGGGGCAGTAACCTCTTAAGTGACTTCAGCAAACTCCAGAATCATAGTACTAATAAACAATTCTTGCCTGAATGTGTGATTAAACAAAAAAGTAAAACAAAAATTGGGGTGGATGTCTCCGAGTTTCTGGGCCCTATCCTACTCTTTTGGGTTTTATTACACATGCATACAACAAACTCCTTCCCTGTTAAAAGGAATATTACAACATAAAGAAGAGTGTATTTTTAGTCACAGACAACTCTGAGCAATAACAGCTGTCTCCAACTGATTCTTCTGAATATTTACCCAGATTTGAGGTGAATTTTGCAGTAAAGATTCATGCTGCTTTAGCACCATTAGTGGCAATACTCAACGCAACAAAACTGAAACTGTCATGGGTACATCACAGATGCCACAGCTTGGGAGGCGCTTGGTATGAAAGCACACATGAAGATTCAGGAAGAGTCAATTGTTACAATCTTCCAGCAAATATATTAGTTATTAGTTCTAGCCACAAAATAAACTGTTCATACTTTATGACTTGAATAGGATTATACGAGCAATGAGAAAATACTTACAACAAAGATCTCCCTGCCTGTATACTTTTGATGAGAGTCACTAAGAATACCAAATTAACTGAATTTTAACTGAACTTAACTGAAGCTTTAAACTAAAACTTTATAAGAAATATCAGCTCCCATAGCCTAGCTCTCTTTGAGAGCAGGACTGCAGTGAAATTCAGTGTTCAGTGAGGTGTTAATGTAATTTTATGTTTTTAATTTCCTTGGTTTTGAAATCACCTAAAGAAACAATTTAATTGCTATGCTTGCTATCATTCAAATACTTCCAACTGGACTTCTTAAATTCACACGTTACTTAAACGGACAGGGTAGGAAAGGGGTGACCCTCCTCTCATTTTACTTGTTGTATTTGACCAGTAACAGCATCACTTTACTGGCCACTTAATTTTTTTATAAGCTTTTACTATTTCTGCATCATTTCAGTAAGATGGAGAGATTTTTAAAGTGAAAATCTATAGATCTATATAATTAACAGAATGCTACAGGGACTCCAAAATCACTCTTCAGTTCTGCACAAGGCATGCCTGGATTTGTTAGTTTAGGTTATTTTTGTTTTTCTTTGACTTCTGAAATTTCTTTACAGGCTGTGTTATAATTATGGCCTTCCTCCTATGAACGCAGCAGTAGTCTATGGACAGCTGTCTTTGTGCCTGGCGTCAATCCATGCATGGGAAATGCAGTATCTAGAAGTATGTTCTGCTAAGACCTGAGCAAATACACTTGCAGTGACAGACCTTTCAGATGCTAATCTCTTCAAGTCAAACAAAATACAGGTATTCATCTTTACCAAGACTCTCCCCGAGAAAGTCTTTCAGTTTTTTAGTGTTGCTTACTCTTTCCAACTATAAGAAAGGCCACCCTTCTACTATGTAGCAACTCACAAAAGAGTGAAAATTTTCTTTACATATGAATAATTTTACTGAACTGAGCAATTCTTTAATTGCTCATGTCTAACTTGAGCTTAGAAGTGAAAAATTATAGTCAAAGAGATTTTGGATAACATATGTGAGGATGAGATCTTTAAGGGAAATGGATTTGCAACTTTTACAATTCTGGATACTTCCAGTCCCCTCCCAGAGTATATCATGTTCTTTAAAACTAAGAGTTTAAGTGAAATGCTATAGACTGTACTTCAGGCACTCCATGGGTTAACTTGCTGGTTTAGTTACTTTAACCAGAGTTCTGTCTCATATACTTTGCTAAGTTGTCTAATTTCTGCTGTAGTATTGATTCCTCCCTTTAAAAGCTCTCACCCATTCAGTGAGCTCCAAGGACCCCTTGTCCCAGCTCAAGTCATTCTAAAAACCAGCTGGGATATGTTATTCCTGACACTAGTCTTACAGTTACTCACTGATGTTAGAGATATAAGATGGTTTTAGGAACAGGAAGGGAAATGTTTTTTTACCACAGAGAAACAGAGAAGTTCTTATAAACCTTGGATAACTGTTTTGCCAAAAGAAAGAGATTTTTGTCCTTATTCTATTGCTCATTGAAAACATCTGGTTTTCAATTTACTGGCCACTTAACAGTAGCTACATTGAATTTATTAAAAGGACAGGATTGCCATTATAATCCAAAACCTGGAGAACTATTACATCTAATGAAAAGACACAAGTAGATATATAGAAAAAGTAAATTAACCATCCAGGCAGCATGGTCCAGAGATTTTCTTCTCACAACGGAAGTCTGCAAGATAGGTTCTTCATCAAGGCTTTAAAATTACCTTAAAATCTTCACTGTTAATATTAAGCTGAATTGAAGGTTTCGGAGCATTCAGAGAACATACCCACCGAAGGGTCAGCCTTAAAAAGAGTTACTCACATGAGTAAGGATTCTGGTCAAATATGTCTTCTGAAAATGTGTCCCTAACTCCACTTTTTTTTTGTGCTTTGCTGTCTGGTAAGTATACATCTTTAATTACCCCCATTATCTTCAGTTTAATTTCAGAGAAAAGTCTGATGCTTGAAGAAAAACACTTATTATGGTGCAGTATCACTGCTTCTTAGGCTAGCTTAGTCAGTTATTTTCTTCTATTATAATGCCAAATGTTATTTAGATTTCAGTCATTTAGTAATGCTACACTGAACACATCAAGGATTCTGAAAATTCCATACCTACTAGCTGCCTCTTCATTTTCATAATAATCACATATTGATATCCTTTTTCCTCAAAATTACACACACTGTTATTTAAAAAATATCTTAGTGTCTTAACACAGTTAAAGAGATTACGATGCAATGAACAGCAGTCTTCAAAAACACTGTTTCGTGTTATTATGATAGAGAAAATCTAGTTAAAATTCTTTCAGCTTTTAAGGAACCGTAAGGAGCTTTGAGATGTAGAGCTTGACACGAACTTTTGAGCAAACTCCCTTGGAGCTATCATCTGCATTAGTGAAGATATTTAGTTAAAGGTAGCACCCTACCCTGCTTTACAGAAATCTATCAGTCAATTTAAATGTTGTTATTAGCTGCAGTCTGACAAAACTGCAACCGAGGATTTACATAACAAGAAGAGTGTATAATTTTTTTTAAGTAGCAATTCATTCCTCTCAGCCACGTGCAAAGAATAGAGGCTGAATCTTTCCAGC
>VWZO01011167.1:283265-303265 GCA_013396975.1 Bucco capensis | reverse complement strand
TAAACCAAACCAAAAATAAGAGGATTTTTCAGAACGACATTATTGTTATGCATTCATTCATTATCACAAGGTATTGCAGACAAACCTGTAAGTTCTCAGGGTATGGATGGGTTAATGACAGCATGTTTACATGGCTATAAACATGAATGGTGAAACAAAAATGCAATTATATTTTTCTTTTCTGCGTATGGGGTTATAAGAAGAGCTATGATCTTATTTGTTGTAACTGCCAAGCTTGAGCTGAACTCAAGTTCATTCAAAATGATGCTATGACCCAGCTATACTAAGACCTAGTATGGCAATAACAACAGAAAACCCTGAGAAAATCATTGCAACCTTGGGTGACAAAAAATAGAGAGAAGCCATGAACAACCTAACACCCAGAAGTGGCAGTTTAATAGTGTGCTTCATTTCAGCCTGTGGCCTAAAAAATACAGACTCTGAAACAAAATTATCAGACTTTGAGAAGATCCTATAAAATTGCACAGGTTAGGTCTTGTCATTAGCCCATTCACTCTTCCTCAGATTTACAGTTCTGGGTGTAACAAAATCTTTGGCATAAGGTGCTGACTTAGATATTTTTCACCCTTCAAATTAATTTATTTTATACACAATGAAAGTCAGTTCAGTAGCACTGACTGAGTTTTAGGCTTCTATCTGCTGCTGAGAGAGCATACTTTTCAGGGTTTTTCAACTCAAAAAACCGCTAAGGACGTGCTTAACATTAAACCTGTGCTGAAGTTTCCTCAAGGTAAATGGGATGCAAATGAATGTTTGCTTGTTTTGCTTAATACAGGCAATCTCTGAACCTCTGAACTGTTCTGTTGCAAGCTGCCACTTACAGCTTCCAAGAGATGTCAGTTTTATAGGATATGGATTGGATCTTTTTAAACTAATCCCTGCATAAAGAAAATAGTTCATTGGGAGAAGGAAAAAATGCCTGATAATGCCACCTCTGCAAGTTGCTTGGATGGGTGGAAGAAAGTGGGAGAAAAGCCCAAGGTACTCTAGCTGACAGTGTAGCCACACTTCTTATACTTTATTTCGACAATCATTTATATAAACACAGCAAAATGAACAGAGCCGAGCAGCTTGTGTTCCTATCATAATGTATAACCTCTCAGCATGTTATGTACAATAATACCTCCATGAGAAGCAAGCTGTATTACTTCTGCTTCTTCGTACAACACTTTGCATGACTAAGAGCAGCGAGCGACTCCACGTTCTCCAGTAACTGAGATTGATTATTGGTGCTTCAGCACATCCATAATCATGATGCATGCAGCACAGAGAGATGGAATTATTTTCATACACTGCCCTGATTGGTAGAAAAATTTTTTTTCTAACTGAACTGAATATGTACAGGATGCAATATGCTCTAGAGGAATGAGTATTGTGCTAGCTGTCAAAATGTCTCTAGCTATGCTCCTGCCTTGCATGACTCTGAGCAGGACAAGTCATATATGCTGACTGCATTTGCTACTCTTCAGTCACAGTGGTCAGCAGTACAAAGAACATAAATTTACCAGTGTTTTCCACTCTGTAGTATCTGAGATACTATTGTTTTCTACGAACAATAGTGAGAATTTGAAAGAAGCAAGAGAACTGAGTGTGGTACATAGCAGAACTATGGCCATGGTAGGTCTGGATTTTATTTCAGTAACATTGGTTTTACAGCTGGTTAACTGTACTGACTTCAAAGAATTGCTGCAGATGGTTACTAATGAAATGACTGTGGAGTGTGGGCCTCTGTATCTGCTAACAGCAACAGGAAACTGTAGATTCTTCAGCAGAAAAATCTGGTTAGCAATATTTTCTTTTCTTTTACAGTGCAATAGACAACACCTTTTTTTCATGCTGTTTCCAAAAATCTCTGAGGACTTAATGTTTTAAAGAAGTTGTCTTTATGGCATAAAATCCTGGAAGTTATAAAAATATCTGAGATATTAGCATTTTGTATTTGGTTCACTACTCAGTTTAGTGAATAATGCAACTATTTTGAAGTTCAGATGACTTTTGTAAATCATTAGATCCTGTTGGAGAAACAGAAACAAGGAGTATTTTGCCTTTTCAGACAGGCACATCAATAGTCTTTGCTATTCTCCCTGTACTCAGCAATAACATCTAACTGTGGTATTATTGCAACAACAAAAGTTGGTTCTACAGTAAACCTTATTTGTTTAAATGAATAAACATTACTTTTAAATTGTGGAAATGCACAGTGCACTGTAAACTTCTTAAAGGATTAAAGAGTGATTAATGAAATACTTTTTAACCTGAAATATGGTGACAAGTAGCTCAGTAACAGAAAAGCATAATATATCTGTGCCTTATTGAATTTTTCTATATTGGGATTAATACACCAAATTGTGGATAATTGAATAAACATTTATATTATGCACATTCTGGTTACTTCATGTTTCTCTAGATACTAAGTTTGATGTAGCTCAACAAAGAAGAATAGAGATGAAGTATGGAGTCCAATATGACAATTGCCAACTACTACAATTTGTAAAATAATATACCAATAAGAAAGTGAAATACATTGTGATGTAGTATGACAATTAGAATAGGTTTTCCTCTGGACTAATGGGTATCACAGTTTCCTCTTCATAACTTTTACATATCACAGAATTTTACTAAATATAAAACTGCTTTGGCAGAAACACTGTTCTTTCCCTATCCATCTTACTTTACATTTTAGTTCATGTATCTCAAGAAATTGAAAACCCTTCTGAATAAAGTTTTGTATATACTAGTACAGAGAGGAGAAATAAAACTTCTTGTTGATAGTGAATGGGATAGAATACAAATCTTTCAATTACTGTACACATATATGTATATATACAGCAGCAGGTAACTCATTTAGCATAGGCTACCAAAAAAAACCAACAACCAACAACAAAAAAACCAAACCCCAAACAACAAAATCCATGAAATTGCAGCGATTTTCATTAAACTGTTGACATCAGTGGAGGCCCTTTCAATTCAGTCCAGCGTGGGAATACAGAATGAGATTTGAATTTACCTTTCAGAAAACATTATAAGAAAAGTCTTTGCAGTGTCTCCCCAAAGGCGAGGGTCAACTTTTCAAAAGCAGACTTTGATTCTGGATGCTCAGCCTGAGACAGCTCTTTTGAAAATGTTGCCATGTATATAAAATCCTTAATACCCTTATGTTAGGCAGCTATCAACTAGAGATTTTTCCTATTGGGATGGGGTGGGGGCTTGTAGCCTTCTGCATCTGACATAAAGTGGCACCTAATCTATCAGGAGCAGGTATATGCCAGGCAGCTAAGACTAGCACTGGGTATTAAACAGACATCTTTGGACACTGGCTTTTGCTCAGCTCAGCTTCCATTTTCTCTCATACCTTTGTTTATATTTTCTCTTCATCTTGTACAGAGATTGCCCATGGCAGTTCTTTGCAACCCTATATAATGTGAGAATGAAAGAAAGTTCATTGTACAAGCCTCTGCGACCCTGGGCCAGGCTGAAAGGGAAGCCCTTCCAATGTCCTAAGGGTCTTGCAGTCTAGGAGACTCTCTATGTGAGACTATATTTTTGTAGGAGAAGGCTTCTAAATTAAGTTAGATGCTCTTATACCTCCTGTCTTTAAGAGTGTATTAGGATGGATTTGTTCAGGTACACAGCAGGAAATGGTGGTACTGGCTAAAAGCGTGAATTTCACAGCTTCCTCAAAATACTTTCTAGAAAACATTTGCATTTTACAAAATAGAGTGACAAAAGAAAAGATTCAGCTGATCCTTTGGGAAAGAGGAGATTTCTCATTCACTTTCCACATTCACTGTGGAAAATATTCCCAGAATGCCTATCAGCATTTTTGTTTATATGATTTTTCTCATTGTATTTCAAGCCAGTCCCATATCTTTTTCAAGTCACTCTCATATCTTCTCTACTTCCCATCTTGAATTCTCTCTCTTTCCTCCAGTCTCCTTTGGTGATCCTCTGAAAAAAATCCATTCTTTTTTCTTTCTACTGAGAACTGGAACCGCAAAAGACTTACGTGGATGTAGGAACAGGAACAGGAAAATATTACTATAGGATTCAAGTGTAACAGCTGAAAGGCAAGAGCAAAAGATAACTGCCAAGCAGTTTGGCTTCAGTTTCATGAAAGATGAGGAAGACAGGAAAACATGAGCAAATAGAAAACCAGAGCCTAAAGCTGCAGGGAAAGGCATGATGCAAACAGCAAAGATACTGTCTGCAGATAAATGCCACAGTCTTATTACTATAGGATTCACAAATGTGTTGATAGATCAGGACATGATAACTGTTCTGGCTGTTGTTACAACTACTTTTGTGCTCTTCCTTTAATGCTAAATTAGCCATCTAATCACAGTGCAAGACACTAAACACTGTGTATTGCATAATACGACAGGTAATGTCATTTTAATCTTTTCATTGGTTTACATTCGTCTTGGCTCTGAAACATTGTCTTCCGTGAGTGCCTGTACATCTATATGACTAATGGAACACAGACAGATGATTCACAACACTGGGGTGTCCTCTGAGTACCTGTATCCTGCCACATTTAGCACAAGCCTCATGTTTCTTAAGCCACTCCTAATCATGACATTAAGGTCATGTGAGAATCTACACTAAGATTCATTGACCCTGTATTTGCACTTCACTTTGTCCAGGCATGCTGATATTATAGGCATTTTCAAACCTGACACCACACTTACTACAGTTATCCCATTGTCAGCAATCAAGGTGTCCTTTCCACACATTCTAGAGCAACCTTTTCTCATCATAACTCTTGTCCTGAACTACATTCACAATGTTTGGAAGTGGAAATCACCTGTTGATTTCTGCTATATAACACATTTCCTTCCTCCTTCACAAAAATCCTTTATTCTTGAGAAGTAAATCTAGCTTAGCAGTCCATTTGTTTTCCAGCAGTAAAATGAATGACCTTGGTTTAATTACATTTACAGTAAAAAAAAAAGAAAGCATTTACAGTATTTGAGTGACTTTGATTGTTGTATTTATGGATATTTATTTCAACATAAAGATACCATTTCTGCTTTACTCTTATTTTTTGGTGAATGAGCACTAATATAGGCTCCTCCTTTCATTTTGATCACTTTCAGGTGCTTCCAGTGTTTTTTACTTTGCACTTCTTAAATACTAAAACACTAAAAGAACAGAAACAGCAACAGAGCAGCAGTACATTAGGTGCCCCATTATTATACCTGAATGAGGCATTCTTAGGGTCATTTAATGGTTTTCCTGTGCTTTGCACCTGCCAATTAGATGCTATAGTACTATATGGACCCTTTTGCCTTTATTGTTCATATCTATCCACTAGAAACAGAGTAGAAATCACTTAAGCTAGCTCCCTGACCTCTACCATCCACATCCACAGCCAAACATTTCCTTTTAAACACAAAGAAGCAAGAAAGACCTGGGGGGATTTTAATTTGATCGGTTTGATCTGAATTTTTACACATTTTATGAGAAAAGTTGCATTTATTACATTTTCCTTTCTTATGGAGTAGTCCAAATTGAATAGGATCAAGGTTAGTTACGGAGCTGAATCAAGTTACTTTTATTTGGGGGAAAATGCTGAAGGGATAGAGTACCCAAAAATCCCAAATTGCAAATGCATAAATCAAGAAGAGAAACAAAAAGTTTAAGGTGCATAGATGGCTTTGACTTAAATAGAACAGAATACAAAGAGCCTTTCATATTAAAAGCACTTTGTAGACTAGCTGCCCTAAATAGTGCTATTGTACTCAAATATGGCATTCAGAAATAACTCAAACATTGCACTTGATACAATGCTGTGATTCTGTGATAGTGTGTCTTTTTTATGACGGAATATGTTTCTCAGGACATTATTTATTTAATTTTTCCTTTTATTTTATTTTAATCATGTAATACTCTGTCAAAACATCCTGGGAACAAAAATCACAGAATTATAGAATGGTAGGGGTTGGAAGGGACCTCTGCAGCCATCTAGTCCAACACCCCTGCTAAAGCAGATTCACCCAGAGCAGGTTGTACAGGAACACATCCAGGCAAGTTTAGAAAATCTCCAGAGGAGGAAACTCTACAATCTCTCTGGGCAGCCTGTTCCAGTGCTCTGTCACCCTCAAAGGAAAGAAGTTTTTCTTTATGTATAGGTGGAACTTCCTGTGTTCTAGTTTGTGTCATTTCCCCCTGTCCTATCACTGTGCACCAGTGAAAAGAGACTGGCCCCATCCTCTTGACACTCATCCTTTAGATATTTATAAGCCGTGATAAGATCTCCTCTCTGCCTTCCCTTCTCCATGCTAAACAGCTCCAGGTTTCTCAGCCTCTCCTCATAAAAGAGATGCTTCAGTCCCCTAGTCATTTTTGCAGTGCTGCACTGGACTCTCCCCAGTAGTTCCCCATCTCTCTTGAACTAGTGAGCCCGGAACTGGACATTGTACTCCAGAGGTGGCCTCACTAGGGCAGAGGAGAGGAGGAGGAGAATCTCCCTTGAGTTGCTGGTCATACCCCTCTTAATGCAACCCAGCATATCATTTGCCTTCTTGGCTACGAATGCACACTGCTGGCTCATGGTTAACTTCCCATCCACCAGAAGTCCACAGCTCTTCTCTGCAGAGCTAGGTGCCTAGACAGAAATGAAATACATGAGCTTCAGTTTTGTCTTTTGTAACTGGTTTGAACTGTCTGTTCTGAAGCCAGTTTAGAGTGGTCATCAATGTAAATAAGGGAACAAACAGACCTCTTTGGACTAAGTTTTAACAAATACTCTACAGATTATGATAGATTTGTTTGGGTCAGATAAGAAACACAGTAGATCCATCTGCTGTGCCATCAATTAAAGGAAGGAGATCTGCAAATGTGGTGCAGTTGATTGCTCCATATTAAATACTCAGCTTTTAGAAATTTGCTCAATGACTTGGTAACATGTATATTCTCCCAACTCTGACATTTCTACTTGGCAGGCATGTTATTTTATTAGCATACTGTCAGCAAGCTGGATGTGTTGCTTTGAAATTCATACATTATCCACTCTATTTATTATGAGTGCAGTATCTCACAGAACCATTTAAAGTACTGACTTGACCTAGTGAGAGGAAACAAAAGAAAGCAAAAAGAAACAAAGCATTAGTAAGTATGTGCAGAAGGTCTTGGGGTGTTGGAAGTTGCCTAGTTCACACAGAGTTATGTGAGACATCACTGGCAGTTACAATGCTGCCCTTATTTAATCTGATCCACTAACTAATTTTTTAATTTCTATAAGCAAATACCTGAGTCTTAGTAGCTTACTACATCCTTTCACTTAGTCTGAAAAATCTATAGGAAATCAAAATTACTACTAAAAAAAAAGATGAAAACTTATCAAATGTAAAATTAGATTAAAGAGTCAATCAAAATCCAACTGTGAATTTATCATTTCAATGAATTTCAATGAATGGTTTAAAATCTGTTCAAAATCTATTTGAAAATGAATATGTAATAATACAGACATATCTCTTTTTCAAAGCTAGTATTGTCAGATGTATTCTGTGCATTATAATTCATGAACAGGGTAGATGACTATTTGAGAAGTATTAAAATAAGCTGACTTTTCAATACAAGTGTCTTGACAATAAGTTTTTCTATTCTTGGCAATTCAGAAATGTAGGCAATTGTGCTAGAAAAATAATATGTATTGTAATATTCATTGTACAGTAGTAGTATAGTAAGTGGCAATTCTGGACATTACAAGAGACACAAGGATTATTTTCTGTGATTGCACAGAGAATACTTGGATTTCTTATGAAGCTTTTGCATTGGAAATGAGATTCATCAGTCTGAACAGGGCAGGGTTAGAGCCCTTAGCAACATGCTTATTTTGTAGAAGGTCACTCAATAATAACTTCCTCTGCCCTCCAAGCTTATTAAGACTGACTGGCATATATTAATGAAAACACCTGATTCTCCAACCATAAAACCCAGACAAAGACTTTATTTTAATATTAAGGAAGGAACCCTTAATTAGCAGGGTTTCAAAAATGTCAGCTTCTTCTATTAGCTGTTCTGGTCCATCAAAGCCATAATCCCTACTGTCAAATTTCATCACATGATAGACAGTTTGCTGGCTATCTTTTTTTTTTTTTAAATTTTTCTTTATTACTGATCATACTGACTGAACATTTTTCTCTTTCCATCACATTTAACAAGTTTGCATGCATTTTGTTGTTACATTGCTGATTTTACTCCTTTCAAAGTCTGCCTGTGTCAGCTAAAAAGAAAAAATCTGAGGAAACAAAATATTACATATTGATACAAAGACATATAACTTTTGGGGAGAGTTCTGATTCATAATACTGATTCTCTTCTAGGGCATGCAAATGTGCTTCTGTGAAAACACGAGTAAAAACCACTGTTCACAGATGAATTTCCATTTTGGGCATGTTAAAAGAAAAAAAAACCACAAATGATTGAAACGTTGTGAAGACCTTTGGAGATGCACATTCTTTAGGATTAACCCACAATACACCTGCATGCTACATGAAATTTCTTCAAGTAGATATTGCTTGCACTGCCTTTGACTGTGTCAAATTTTATTCTAACTTCATTCAGCATTTCATTGTTTATTGCATACAGACATTCATGGAAAATCTGATCTATTTGTTTTGCTTAAAAGAAAGCAATAGAAGGTTATTATCCTGTCACAGACTTCTAAATATTCCAATCTAAACTGTCTCAAACATCGTCTGTGGATTTGGAAAAGCTGTATTCCCCAAATCAGCTCATAGGTATTTAGCTCACCTATGTAGTTGTCTCTTCTCTAAGAAGAAAAATAAAATGTATACAAAATTTGTAGCATGATCACACAGAAAGCTGAAGTAAACTCCCATGCTCTTTTCATGCCTAGTTTTTCTTTAAATCTTTTGGCCCAAATTGGCCAAAGGAATATTCCATACCATGTGATGTCATGCCCAGTATATACACTTGGGAGAGCTGTCTGGGAGAGGCAAATAGCTACTCATCCATGAGTTTTACTTGTGTTCCATTCTCTTTCCCATTCCACTAAGGAGCACGGGGAGGAGTGAGTGAGCAGCTGCATGGTGCTTGGTTCCTCAGGTTAAACCACAAGAGTTGGTAAGAAAAGAATATAACAGTCACACTTTGCTCAGAGTGAAGAAAAAAGTGAGACTGAAGTTGAACCAGAAGAAGATTAAAGCAATGGAGGTTATAGATAACCAAATGATTGAGATGTGAGTCAAATGTTTGATGGTTTCAGATATAAAATGCAGTTTGCCTTAAGGAAAGCCAACTTGTACAGTGGGTATCAAACCCAGGTGTCAAGATGAAACAAAGATAGTGTATCAGGGTAATAGGATGACAGTGAATTTTAAGTTAAGTTATGTGAGAGAAAGAAGAATGGATAAAAAGTATTTTATATATGCACTTTTGCAGTATTTAGTACTACTGAAGAGCAGACAGGAGGAAGAAGGTTCTGCAGTCTCAGAGATGTGTACTGAATGCAGAGTTTCCAGTTCTAAAGACAGAAGACAGCTTGAGAGCTTGGTGGTATTTTTTGTATCTGAAATTTCTTAAGTGTCTGCATGTTACATCACCTAATACATGCAAGGAAATATTAGGCCAAAAGTTCACTTCTGCTTAGACTGAGATATGGGAAAGAAATTCAGAAGGAGGTGAATGAAATACAACAGCAAGGCTCAGTAAGAAGGGAAATACTCAGAGAAGTAGGAGGAAAAAAAAATTCTAAGAATCAAAGTTATGGAGGCTTGTGGAAATCTTTGTGAGAGATGAGAGAGAAAGAGTGAAAATGGAGGTGAACTCAGAGAAACTTCAGCAGAATAGAGGGAAATTAAGAGATAATAAATAAGATACAAGCAATCATGGATATGACCACTGAGAAACAGAACTGGAAAAAAAAAAAAAAAGGAAGAAAATTGAGCTTCTGAGAGAGAATAGTAAAAGTAATCCAGACAATAGATCAAAAAAAACCAAGAATAGCAAAAGACATAGGTGTCCATTAATCAACTCTCTAGCTATACCTTAGCTATGTAACTCAGTCAATATTTAGTGAAAATAAATATCCTTCCTACCTCAGGAAAATAATTCCAGTTCTTCACACTGTGGAATTCTTCCCATTGCTAATAATTGCATAAACCTATATGTGTTAATCCAGGATCCTTGTACCTCTCT
Organism: Bucco capensis; assembly: GCA_013396975.1. Classification (NCBI taxonomy): domain Eukaryota; kingdom Metazoa; phylum Chordata; class Aves; order Piciformes; family Bucconidae; genus Bucco; species Bucco capensis. The sequence continues at coordinate 293,080 of VWZO01011167.1, read as the reverse complement.
CTTTCTGAAGGTGAAAAAAAAAATCAAATACAATCTGATAGCACATCTCTGAACTATCTAAACATTATAAAGGGCTGTATTTATATTTTCTGCTTAACCTTACTTTGCTGCCTTATGTGTGCTATGTCTATTGCAAGTGAAAATTTTCTTAACTGTATTTACAGACAATGACTCCATCCTTTTTAATCACTTTAAGTGACTGTGGACATTTATTTGCATGGTTTTCTCTCAATTAATTTAGGTATGAAACTCACTATCTAGAACAATAGAGTTCCTTGTCTTTTTGATGATGTGTGTAAGGAGTGGAGCAACAATGAATGGCAGCAAGATAAGGCCAACACATGAAGTTCACTTCTTCCTTCAGCATCATTCACAATACCTACTAATTAAAAAATAGTAGAACTGGAATAAAAGATAGCTGTATTGGTTTTAGACTTTGAGCAATCTTTATCTTGTGAGGTACATGACAACTAGCCTTATTTTTGAAAACTAAGTTTGTCCTCTAATTACATTCAGCTGAAATTGTTTGTATGACCAAAACATACTACTCCACTGTAGAATAAAATGCGAAAAACATGGTCCCTACTTATTTTTTTTTTTTTTTAGGATTTGCCCTTTCTCTTATTCATTATATTTTTCATATTTTTATATATGAAATACTCCTTTGTTTTCATTTTTCTTCATCTCCCCACAGCTAACACATTGCTGTATCTGTCTTACACAACAAATTACAGTGAAGTTCTTTTCATTACTTTGAACAGTTCTGCTGTTCTGATAGCACGCAGGCTCTGCCAACATCTATCTTGTACTTCTCCCATTCTGAACATGGGGTTGATTCCATTGCTATCATATATGAACATAAAATAAAGACTAGAAGAAGGATAAAAGAACAAGAGAGGCATATCTGTTTTTCAGGCATCAGATGTTATGTTTATGGCTATGGCTATGATCTGAGAGTATCCAAGAGCTGGAAGGTCTTTCTAGCCATCACTGTGAAGTTATGTAACAATCACATAAAAGGGGAAGACTTAGTGTACCTAACATACCTGTAATTAAGAAATTCTCCAGCACTTCTCTTTAAAGGTTGCCTGGATGAGAAGTATCGTCAAGCCTTGATAGCATTTTATGTTCATGAAGAATGACACATATTTTATGGAAAAAACAATATGGATAAACATTTTCTTGCTCATATATAGTTTCACTTTGATTCTTAGTAGCAGACAAGAAACAGTGACCTGGCTTAAAACACTGGCCTCAACGGGGTCCTAATGGAACACTGAACTTCCTGTGGGAGGTGGTGAATGATGGCCTTTGCATTGCTTGTTCCCTCTGCTTGGCTATAGGTTGGAGCCAAGCCACCACAAATGCTGAAATGCTCTGTTCTGTTAGCAGATTGGAATTTTAGCAGAGCAACCAGGTCAAGGGACTAGAAGTCTAGGCTCATAATTTCCTGAACATGAATCACTGTGTTCAGTTTGTACACCTTAGATAAAACTACAGTGACTCATATTCCCTTCATGCTAAGTGACTATACTGTTTTCTTACTCCATGTATATATTCTGAGAATTAAGTAATGGTAGGAACATAAGAACATGAGAACTGCCCTACTGAGTAAGACCAGTGGCCCACCAAGCCTGGGGTTTGCTCTCCAGCAGTGGTACTAGAAGTTACTCCTATGCAGAAAATATGGGAGTGGCCACAGTCAGCACTGGTTCCCCAGTATGCACAGCTACCGTGTTGGGCATGTTATAGAATACACTCCTGTACATTTTCCTTAGCCTTTTTTATGGGTTTGTTATCTGTGAACCTGTATAATCCATTTTTGCACAAGTGGACACCCATGAAACCCAGAAAAATACTTTATTTTAAACTGATCTCCTGAAAACGGAATTTTTCAGTCTCTAAAAAGTAGCTCAGAAATTCTGGTTTGTCTCCTTTAGAACAATGTACTTTTGTGGCTTGGAATGGCCAAGTTTTCACTGACAGGCAAGAAAATTCAAAACTCTTCAGCTGGATAAGAGTATTATAATCATTAACTGGTAAGTCTGCCTGCTGGCAAGGTAAGCTATTATTTTTGTATATAGTATGCATGATTAATACCAGTGTATTTGGACAAATTTGTGCTGCAAATAAAGCTATGGCCTTTCCTCGCCAAAAGGAGTGTAATATTGAGCCATCAGGACTTGCGTCTTGGGAAAGGATGGAAAATGAATATGCCAGAGATAAATGGAAAAATATACCGCTTCAAAGAAATGGTAAATCACTGAATTTAAGAGATAGGGAATTAGGTTCAATGATAGTTCAGAATGACATTTTGTTCCTTGCCTTTTCTATTACTGTAGTAAAAAACTAAAAGATGCTAAATGAGATCTTGATGTAAATATCTAATTAGCCTCTTGCAGTCCAAAATTTGCCCATAAACCACATTTTCCTATGTCTACAGACTCTACTCAAAGTGTAATAAAATTCTTACATTTCAGACTTTATAGGAGTTTAGATGTACAGATTGCATTGACTGTAGCACATGGTAAGTTGCCCCAAATATTAAATAAATCTTCAATTTCTTTTTTTCAAAGTTGGTTTATATTTTTATACTCTGCAAAGGACTGTTCAAATTGTAAAACTCTCCTGTAAGTATTTTTACACATTGAAATTACAAGAACTCACTTTTAAAAAGAAAATAGAAGCTTGGTGACAGAAGCTTTACAACCTGTGTGCAGCCCTCTCTATGATTTAATTCTCTTTCCTACACAAAAAGCTCTCTTAATGGATTTTTGGGGTATTTGGAAGCATACAGACACACATACACAGAGTCTGCTTTGGAGATGAGTTTGTGCATGAAAGAATCTTCATCTGCATTGTTATCAATTAAATTGCCATCAGTACTGCAGGCACATCTGGCAGAGTTCCAAGCTCCAAAGAGGTTGGATTGACTTGCAGTCCTAGAAGTTAAGGGTCAAACTGACTCTCACCCTTACAGTACTGATAGAAGGCCTATATAAATCACTCCATATATAAATATTTATTTATCAACAGTTGGCTAGTCAACAGCATGGTGTGGTCTGTGCATTTTTCATAAAGCAGATGGTTTACATTTTCTGAACTCAAGGCAAAAGTCAACACTACGTGACACTCGCTATTTAAAAGGATTTTTTTGACTACTGATATTCCCTAATTGTCAGCTTCTACAAAACAAACCAGCCCACTCATAGCTATTTGGGGGACTGTTCTTACACTCTTATACTCATCTAAAGAAAAAAATGAACATCTGGAGTGAACTGCACAACAGCTCACCACACTATCTATCCCAAATTCAAGAACACTTTGCTAGCATTATGTTGTCTGTGCCAGCTTCACAAAAATATTACAGTTTCACTTTTTCTTTGTGTCTCTAATGGCTCCCCATCACCCTGATAACGGGCAGCCATTTAGTTTTCTGTCTGTATAGATAGAGCTGTGAAGGAAAATTAGATTTCAACACTTACGTAACAGAGATTAATTGATTGATTAGATTATTAATTAAAGTTTCCATTAAATTATCTTTTTAAAAAGCACAGGATTGTGGTTCCCCAGGGTTTTTTCTAACCCTTGAAATCATAAACAAGAGAATGCATAACTAAACATTGTATCTTATCTTGTGAAGAATAATTAAGCCAGTGGATGCATTGCTATGAAGGAATTTTTTTTTTCCTACGAAACAGAGGAAAGAGCTTTTTGGGTTCCCCCTACTGCAACAGAGGAATGGCCACCAAAACTACTTAGGTTTAAACATATATGTAGATTTTTGGGTTCCCCCTACTGCAGTAGAGGAATAACCAGCAAAACTATTTAGGTTTAAACATGTGCATATGCCTGTTTTCATACATTCATGAATCTCTCGAGTTTGTATGCTATTTACTTTTAAGAAAAGCAAAAGCAGTGAAAACATAATTTAGGCTGTTTTAGATATGAACTGATGCAGTCTACCTAGAACTTCCAGCCACATAATGTTTCAGAGATCTGTGGAAAAATAAAAACAGCAAGTGGCCTTTTAGGTAACCCATAATTAAAAGCAATTTTGAGCTGTCTTTTCAGGGAAGCTACCCAGGGGAAGTATTTGCTACCTGTTTGACCTTCACAATTGTGAGTCCTTGGCAGTGTCAGCGACCCTCTGAACTGAATTCAAAACTAATCTCTAACAGAAAAAGAGAAACAGAATTCATGCAAATCATATTAATTCCAACATTTCCCCAGTGAGCTGGGTATAAACTACAGCCTAATTAAATATTTTTTAACGATGTGAGTAATTTTTGCCAAGGGGCGGATTCAGGGGAAAATTTAATATGAGATCACAAAAGCTGTTCCCAGCGTTGATTCTGTAAATTAATGACTATCTGCCTTATGATAAAAACATGCTGCCAAGAATGAAAATGAAGTCAGCAAAGCTTGCTCTATTTGTCTAACAACCAAATATACCGAATGCAAAACTTTAAAGGATATGGAAAATTTCCATTGTTTGTATGATGCATTCCTGATAAAGATGCATGACATGACAGCATAAAGATCCTCTATATTATACAAGACTATCAGCTCTTAGTAGTTATCACTAATATGGTGTTAGACAGTGTTATGAACTTAAGTGAGACCATTCCAAGCACCAACATCAAGATCCTGAAAGGTATTTATTTATGTGTGGGTAATACAGTGTGCTACAACCATTTCATAAACTAAGACACACTGAACGCTGCACAATTTCTCAGAGTTGCTCATAACTATCCATCCATCTTCTCTAACACTTAGAAAGACCTTATCTTATCACTGTAGCATCTAGACACCAATCTTAAGTGCTTGTCAGAAAGAAGATCTCATTAAACCAATGTTATTAGTGCTTTCAAATAATAAATGCACAAACATTAGAACTATGATCAAGAAAAACTGTATAAAGAGACAGGAATTATTGATGCATCAGTCGGGCCAGCTTTTTATCATAAGTTGGGAATTAAACAGTAAGATGTAAGACTCATGTATCTCAGAGGCTGCCTTATGAAGTATAGTATTAGATCAGATACTGAAAATATTAAACTGCAAAATCCTCTGTTTAACCAATAAAAGACTCCTTGCCTGTTGTCCATCTCATGCTAACCTAAGCTGTAACAAGACACACAGTTAACACTAAGGAGTTACAAAGTGTTGCCAGCTGACAGGTGACTGCGACTTTGGTAGCACCCTAGTCAAGAGGTCAGTCCATTGTAAGGACTTTGCAGCCTTGTCTATTTAAATTTCTGCCAGTGCTGGTCACTGAGACTGAGTTTACAGCTTTTCAATTAGAAGGTCATTCTGTGCTAACTAGCACACCATTGCCTCATTGTAATCATAAAATTAGTGAGAATAGACTACCATGAATAATATGAAGGAGCCAACCTAAAAGGTGAAGAGGTGCTATTTTCTTGTTTCACCAGAGATGGGAATAAAGCTTGCTGTTTAGAAACAATTATTTTGCTTATAGTGCATAAGCCTCTTAGGAAAGAAATATTTCACAATTTTTCTTTTCTTCAGAATACTTAAATTGGTCATTTTCTGTAAATTAACTTCACAGATGAAAGGACAGTTTACAACTGCTGAACAGCATTAACTTAGGGCATAGTTGTATATGATGTGAAATGCAATGTGAGATTTTAGGTTTCAAAGCACTGCAATAGGAGTTTTATATTTCTTAATTTGAGCTTGGTCATATAACCTCTTTTTTAAGCATAATAACACTACTTCAAGTTTTTAAAATAAAAACAATATTCCAGGGAATCAAATATATCTTAAGATATTAGACAATTTGCTATTTGAAAACTGAGAATATCACTGAGACTTTAGTATATCTGTGAACACTCATATTATGAGTCATTGCTGCACAGAAATGTAAACTCCACAAAGGATAAGGACTGTTGTAATTCGCCTCAAAACACTGGGAGAAACTACTCAATCCATCATTCACAAGCCATGTACAGTCTTCCAAGCAGCCATGGAGCTCCACAGCATGCACAGAGAAAAAATCCCACAAAAATGTGATACATTTCAGGATTACAAAAGTGTTCAAAACATACAAAATATATTCTATTTAAGGAAAACCTGGAAATTGTCTTAGTTCCAGTCTCAAAAGCACAAATCATCTTTAAGGGAAAATTAACAATTTTTGCTCAGACCTGGTAGTAAGTTGTAAGCTACTAGAACAGGAAAAGCAAGGTAGAGAGCATGACATAATTCTCAGGGAAAACACTTAAAGATAGTACCAAAACAGTCTAATACTCACTGTTCTCTGTGGTTACATGCTCTATGCTCAGGCCACATCCCACTCACCAAGACCTTTGCTCTTTTCTAGATGAACTCTCCCTGTACTCAGCAGCCACTGATGAACACACGCATTTAGCTAGAGACAGCCCTGACCTGCTCTTTTGGCTGATCTGATGGAGCAGTTTAAAAGAGATGCTCTATCACCCAAATGGAAAGGCTTGAGGCCCTTTGCTAATGTAGTACAGCTGAACATGGTCCTTGTTATGGTCTCACCTATTTCACTTGGCAAAAATGGAGACAGGCATTAAGGGGTTTTGTTGTGCATGTGAAACAGTCAACAGGCACAGTCTGAAAATCACTTGGGGTCTTCTGTGCCCCCTGGTGCGATAACTGTGCCGACAGCAGAGGGAGCATTTAACTCATTGCACATGGTGTAGAGTGAAACCCATGTTCCTATAATACTTGTACGGGCAGGATGTGCTCATTAACCTTCTGACAGTAATCCTAGGAGAAGGACAACTCTGATTCCAAACCCAGGCAGATGGAGCTTGTTTAGCCCTGGAAGGCCTTCCATCTAAGAGAAGGACACTCTAATAAAACCTCCATCCTAAGGACTTGGCTGCCAGCGTCCAAGCTTGCTAGGCCCTGGCAGATGAACCTTAGGACTAAAGGGTGGGTCCAGCTCTGCGCATGCTGTGTCTCACCTAAAAAAAATCCATTGCACAGGCTCGAGGGTGCTATCTGCTATCCTCTTTTTATCAGCGTGCTTGTAAAAGGCGCTGATGAGGAGCATGGATGGAGCCCTCCCTGGATCTTCGTTCATGAAGCCTAGCCATACACAAACAGTCAAAAAGTTCTCCATGGCTTTCCCCAAATCACAAAAGAAAGTTGGAATGGAACAAGAAAAGCTCCCACACCACTGAAACTCCTTTTCTGGAGAAACCAACTGCAGAAGAAAAACAAAAGGAAGTATAATAATTTATTTCCTGTATATATTGAATAAGACAAGAGGGAATGGGAGCAAATTGGACCATAGAAGGTTTAGTATTAACATGAGGAAAAACTTTTTCACAGTAAGAGTGACAGAGCACTGGAACAGGCTGCCCAGGAGGGCTGTGGAGTCTCCTTCTCTGGAGACATTCAAGACCCACCTGGACACATTCCTGTGTGATCTCATCTAGGTGATCCTGCTCTGACAAGGGGGTTGGACTAGATGATCTTTCTAGGACCCTTCCAACCCCTAACATTCTATGATTCTATGAAGATCTTCAAACTATAATGGACAGCTCATGAAATGACAGTAGATGATGTAACATACGAAAGGAAAGGAAGAAATCTTGTGGTGTCTATCTACAGTTTTTATATTACACACCTGTAGCTGAGAGATCCTATGATAAAAGCACTCCAGTATCTACTGCTCTGTGCATCACAGATTTCCAAATATATGGTTAAATAGAAGAGACTTTGATAAAAATAATAAAAACATTCAAAAGACTAGTGTAAGGTATCTAGACACCTTTGAGAATTACTGAGATGCTCTTAAAGCCCTATGTAACTAAAGATGCACAACTGATAGTTTCAGCTGATAATTTCAGAACAAATAGTTTGCCCAAATAATACATGAAGAGTAAGGGAATAAAATAAAGTTGGGTACAAAGAGCATGAAAAATTGAACAACTCCATTTAAAGTCTTGTTTTTTGATTTTTATGAAACCTAGGAATTCTGAGAAGAGTATCTAAATCAATCTTTTTGCATCTCTAATTTTTGGAATCTTATTATTATCTAAAGAAATGTTCATAGCTGTATGATCTACTAACCTTTGTAGGGTTGCCAACTTAAATAATTTATCTGCAAGAATTGAAGTAACTTTCTCTTTTCCTTAAAGTCCTAGACTCTGGAATCACACAAATAGTACAGAATTTCATCTTTCTTCTAAAAATCGAAACATTTCTAGTCCATGTCGCAAAGGAAAACGAAAACTTCAAAATCCAGACAGTAAAAACAGGTTTACATTCCTGATGCTTAAACCAAACTCTTTCCCCCCTTAACTCATTATCTTTTAATGCTTCAAGTTATTGACATCTCTTTGGCAACAGCTCTGTTTTGTTTAGCTCTTAAAGGGCCTGATCCACCTCTCACTCATGCTAGCAGATGTCATTTTTGATTTACTTAGACTGTGAATCACATCCACAGACCACACTATAATGATGGTGATAATGAAGAGTACAGATACTGCATAATTTTTACTGGAATTTTGTTCCAAAATAAAGCTTTGAAAACAGCTTATGCTGTGTGGTTGTAACAACTAATCAACATTTGCTAGATTTTTCTCTGTGCAAGGCAGAATATTTCTATAAAGTGTCTGGGGCCCTCCACTTTCAGTTTGTTTATGAAATGGCACTTTGAAACACTATCAGCAGACTTCTTGATCCACCAGAGTGTAATGCTGCAGTGTTTAGGAAGCATAAAAAGCCTTTTTAAAGATTCAGAGCTGAGCTATGCACTACTGCGTTGCGGCTGTAGATTTCACTCTTGATTCTAGACACCAACCTCTTTTCCCTTATCCATTGTTTATTAGAGTTTGGCTTCTGGATGGGTGGGTAAAATACTACAGCAGCTGTAGTAACAAGCAGTCTCAAACTCTGAATATTTAAACAGGGTTTTGCACATCCTACTAAATACAGCCATTTATTATGGTTACTAAAAGAGAGTGCTGATAATGTCTCAAAGTCCTACTTGATAAGTTTCTTCTTCAGGAAGAAGAAACTCCACTTCCCACAGTTTCAACAACCATTACTCATGCCTTTACCTTAACTAGTAAGATACACATCTGTTTTGTTAAACCTTATATAAAAATGAGTATATTCATATTTGCAGTAGTGTCATCTAATGCAGAGCAAACCAGTTCTAAATCTTAAAAACCTGTTTTTGAGAATTTAGCTGCCTGACCACAGACACTCAACTGGCCTAAATTACATCAAAAGGCACTCTAAGTACCATTACATTTTCCATCTATTGAGTCTCTTTGAAATAAACAGGAGTTTTCAAATCACATGTGCTCATGTTTCTTCATTTTGAGAGCAACAATTTGTCAAGGGTTTCTTCTTTTCCCCTCCACTCTCCCAAATCATTAAGAACTTCTGGTGGCTTCTGAAAAAGGTTGCAGATCAAGATTTGAGTAGCTGTGCTATAAGTCTACTCCAGAAGGCCCAAATTCAATCAATTCAATTCACCAGTTTTCAGAATTGGTTGAATGCCCTCTTAGCACTGCAAGGGAACTGAATATAAATTCTCTGAATAGAATCACTATGTTAGGAGTGCTTTGGGCTAACATGAGGGGGTTACAGATTGTCTTCAGAAAAAGAATAGGATAATTACAATGAACTCACTTTTATATAGGTCTGCAGCTCCAGAAAAGCTGCAGCTGCCCATATATATGATGAAGTGGAAGGGAAAAAAAAATAAAAAATCTGAATTTTCTCATGCACTTACACTATCATTAATAATTAAAGTTGGATCTGAATTTTGTATGTATGCTATTTAACACCAAAAC
>VWZO01011167.1:223265-278265 GCA_013396975.1 Bucco capensis | reverse complement strand
AATACATTCCCAGAATGCTGTCTCTTCCTCATATTTTTCTTTTTTTGAGAACATAAGCAAGGCTTCTGATGGATTTTGCCTTCCTCCTTGCCAAAATCTCAGTTTTACACTAACAATGAAAATGCCAGTAATTTAGAAGTCAAAGTATACATAGATTTTATCAAAGTATCAATTTGCGTCTGGTGTCCTGTGCAAATATGAGGCTCAAAGCAATATGCTGATAGAATAAAATGTAAGTGAAAGATCTCAGATGGCTCATGAACCATTATAATGTATAAGGGAAGGAGAGATTGTATACACTGACCATGTTACGTCCAGCCTTCTAATGGCAGGATAAGAAGAATCAGATGGGTTGGTGAAAAGATGTCAAATTCAAAGTGTGAGAATAAAGATGGCAATCCTGACTAATGTTTATAGATGAGATGAAGGAATTCAAGGCACTGAACAAGAGTAAGTGTTTTATATTGCAGAGGTGAGGAAGAGAGAAAATACAGCCCTTTCCTCAATGAACCTAATATAGCTCTCCAATGCCTTTCCTTGTTTCCACTCTGTATGCATTTGTTGATTGTGTGCTTACAACTGCATGAAGCTACAGCCTTTGATAACAGCCAGAAAAATGTTTTAGAGCAACATTTGAGAGAACAAAATTCAATCTACTAAATTATTGTATTGATTAACGAGGTTAGCAAGATAATTGGGTTTTTAAGGNCCAAGTGATTTTCAGACTGTGCCTGGTTTTTAAGGTGAAAGATTTAATAATTGACTGACAACGGGTGACAAGTTTTGATTTTCCCCAGCTATTGAGTCACTAAAAAGTAGCTCTGAAGAAATCTGCTTTCATGTTTGACCTCTAGACAAAGGTCAAGCATGGCGAAATTTCAGTCAAAATATGCTATTTCAGAAATATATGAAAACATTATTAGGATATCTTGGCTGATTTTCCTAAGTATGATAAAGCTAGAAGGTCTGCTATAATTTCCATTCTCTCTTGACATAAACATAGAGAAAAATACAGATATAAGTAAATAAGAAAAAGGCACAGCCCGAAATCCTAGAGTTATATTCTTACAGGCCTATCCTATAGCAAATATTGTGAGACAGATAACACCTTTTATGCATTTGTTTCAGTATTTATCTTTGTCTAGGTATCGGAATTTTTTTTATCAGGTATAGCATTAGTTGAACAACTAGAACTAAACCAAGGTTAAATGGTTATCATAGCCTTTTTAAAAAAGTAAAATAACTTCAAGAAATTAATCAAATATGGCTTCTGCAGTGTAGCCAGTGTGGTGAAAAATAACACTAGAAGTCATTGTATTCCCTGCTAGGGATTTAGGGCAGTTACATTACTGTAAAATATAACTGTGTTTATGGCTGTCAGAAGAATCCAAACAAATTCCATACATTTGCCCTATCTATTACCAGTGTAAAGAATTGCTTTGAAATGCCTGATCCTACTGTTATGCACCCTCTATTTCCTCACTTGAGTCTTGCACGATTCCACTTTTGTGCTGAAATGTCTTTGTATTGGTAAGGAAGACAGTGATATAGCAATTCCTAATTACAAAGTTTTGTTAGAAGTTAGCTCTGTAGTCACAAATGTTTATGATTCTGGTAGAATAAGTTAAAATCCCTTTTCAGTCTGAGAGTAGCTTATCTGTTTGTCAATGCTGACTAACTGAAATGGTGCTGGAGTCAATGCCCTGAATTGCAGCAACCTAAGGATGCATGAAAAGATGAGGATGACTAACTGGGCAAAGTGGGATCCAGTAATACACTAAAGTACAGTAGAACCATAGAGTTATTATCGCTAAGCCAAATGCAACCTTTTCCAACACAACAAAAAGCAGCATCCACCTACATTTTCAATTAAAACTTCTTGCAAATAGAGTATGCTCCTTTTCACATTTATGCACCTCAGAACAATAGCATCAAGCACACAAAAGCTAGCTTTACGGCAATGCTATTTACAGCATGAGCAACTGTAAATGGTGATGCAACTGAAAATATTCTTAACAAGAAAATCACCCGGTATAAAAACTTAGTCTTGGTATGTGAGACGTTATACTTAACCTGAGGAAAATAATTTCAAATTCGTAATGTTTTTAAGTGTCTTTGGGTATCTCACTTCAATTCTCAGTAACTCATTTCCTTATGAACAATGACAGCATTACTTTCCTTCATACTAGTTCTGCTTATTTTATTTTGATAAGAAAGAGAGATTTTCAGTTACAATACAACTGTATAGAGCCTGGCATGAAGACACCCAAGACTATGTGGTAGTTGCAGGTGCTGCTGTAATATATATATTTAAAAAAAGGTTAAAAAAGAAAATACATTGTGTCATCCAAGATTAGAATCAGAGAAGTTTGATTCTATTCTGCCAAATTCTTTTAAGTTACAGTTTACACTTTTTTGCTATTCATTTATGTACCTAGTCTTTTATGAAAATTATAATGACATCACAGATCTTGTAGTTTGTGTTATAAGGGGAGGATAAAATTGTAGGTACTAATGAGAGCAAAAGCTAAAAAAAAAAAATCCAACAAACAGAAAAGGAAAGTCATTAGTTGTAAGAACCTACAAATAAATTAAACCTTGCCTAAGATGTATTGATTTTCTGTGGCCTTGCCTATAGAATAATGTCAAGCATGCCTGACAATCCATTAGGTTCACAAGGCAAAAACTACTTACAATTATTCTTTTGCTTTGGTCTTAAGGAATATGTTGGTATCACACCTAATTCTGATTCTCATCTGCCATGGTGTAAGACAGAAACAATGTCCCAAAGTCAAAGTACATTTTACTTTAAGGTATGAGTAAAATTAAACTGAACAAGAAGAAAAAGTTAAAATTTCCTGATTTTTTTATCATGACACCTTCTTAATTAAATAGGCAGTTCCAGGAATGAAATTAAATAATCATTGTAATTACATAATTACATTTACAATTAAATAATCATTTTAATAAATGATGTGCTTAGATCACAAGACTATATTTTTTACTTAATACATCCTATATCACTTAAATACAATACTTACCACTCTAAGTAGGCACCTAAGCAAGAGAGTTTCAGAAGATACACACAATGATTAAGAAAAAAGCAACCTAATAATTACTGCTGCCAATGATGAAAACCCATCAAAATAATAACTACAAATTCTCAATAATTTTCTATTCAATATTCTTATTTCATAATTTTAAATTCTTATGTACATTTTTTTTGTTTTATTTTCAATAAAAAATACTTCAAAGGAACCAATAGTTTTTCATCAGGTTCCACCTTGATTTACAGATACTTGAATCAAGTCTATAATCAATACAATTCTTTTAATATGGAAAGATCTCTCTGCCGACACTGCAGACATGAAAACAAAAGTATGGAAAGAAAAACAAAAGACATGCAGAAAACTTTTGACAGAAAAAGAGAGCAGATGGAACAATGTAGCTTATTCTTAGATGTGTTTGGTTTAAACTTTCCTGTAAAATGCTGCTAAGTGGATTCTGTCTGCCTTTCCTAATGACAACTCAGTTACAGAAAAGCCACCTCTGAATGCTTCTAATATTTTAGAGTTATTAGTTTTATCATTTTATATGCTTTGAAAATTGATATCTACATACAAAAAACATGGAAAGCCATGAGCCAGATTTGATTTTCTGTGTGATGAAGTCTACAGCCAAAAGTCTCTACTGAGATTTTGCAGCTGCTGTAGGGTTTTGAGATGTTTATTGCCTCAGCAATATTAGGTCATCATTTCTGGTTGATTTCACTAGCTTGTTTGCATACATAAATTTGCTTACAAGGTTAAGCATTCAACCTATAGATCTTTAGGTTTCGTATCATAAAACTTGAGATGTAGTCAAGGCTAGTTGTATATGCATCCTCCCTAGAGAGACTAAAGAAAACTACTCAGAGGTGCTCAATACAGGAGGAGTGAATTGACCTCACTTTTTGACTATACAGCAATTTAGACTTAGGCTTCAACTAGGTGACTACTTTTCAGACAGCTGAAGTTGGGAGATTAATTCTCTTTCTGCTGTTCAACAAGGGTCCAACCTCTCCTGACCTATTAAGCAGAAAACATGGAAGGCCTTCCTGCTGAAACATTGTCTTTGTAGGTACATTCCATTCCAACGATCATCAGAAAAAAATAAACTATTCCTACATACGCTTCTATTATTCAGCATCAATTTAAAGCAATGAGTGGAAAGAGTTCACATTTAAGAGCACATTACCTGTATTTGTTCTGAGTTATCAGCTTAGCACAATAAATTGATTTATAGAAGTACTGAAATTTAAAATTTTGGGGTGCATATGGCAGTTAACACCTCAGTTGAATAATTGCTTGATGCTATTTGGTGTGGAAGGTGGGGAGCAGGAGAAGGAAATAAGCAGAATGAAAAAAGTTGCTTCAGTTTTTTATTTCCAAAATCAAATTCCTGTTGTAGACCTTTACATAACTTGTTACTACCATGGCAAAACACAAGAAAGTTTGCAGAACTACATGGTAGTCAGTACAACAATAAGTGAATCACTTGAAGACAAACATTAAAAGAGTTATTTGCTAATGGGCACCATGCCAGGGTTACTCATGCAATGCTGCCTGCAGAATTCCTAAGCTGAGTTCAGAAGATACAGATCGATGCACCTCCAAAGAGAGTCTATATCAATCTCCATTTCATTCATTAGCTTCCACTCTGAGCTGGTAGGCTGCTAGTTAACTCTTTAATGTGGGAGAAACTGTCAGTGTAAAGGCCACTGGGACACACACTCTTCCCTGCTGTACTTGACCTGTCGATATTTCTTGCGGCATACTGTTTAAACTGCTATGGCTAATGGCAAAATGGAGATCTGGGAGGCTTGGGAGGCTTTCCTAGCTTTACACTGGCTTATCATTCTACAGTAAACATTAGTAAATGCATCCTGAAGAAGTATTCCTATTTGTGTCTTCCTGAATATGAATGAAAGGCCTCAGATGAAATAATTCAAATAACTCTGTCCCTGAAATCAAAGACAGCTTAAATAATAAATTATGTTAATTTGAGAAATTAGCACATTGAGATATCATGCAAACGAACTAGAGGCAACTGACATTTGGTTACTAATTAAATTGTTCTAACGTCCCAGACAGACAGAATGAGATAGCTACAGCTGTAAAGTTCACAGTATCACAGTATAGATTAGGGGTTGGAAGGGACCTAGAAAGATCCAACCCCCTTGTCAGAGCAGGATCACCTAGACGAGGTCACACAGGAATGCATCCAGGCAGCTCTTGAATGTCTCCAGAGAAGGAGACTCCACAGCCCTCCTGGGCAGCCTGTTCCAGTACTCTGTCACCCTTACTGTAAAGAAGTTTTTCCTCAGGTTAATACTAAACCTCCTGTGATCCAACTTGCTCCCATTCCCTCTTGTCCTAACATTGGATGACAGTGAGAAGAGCCTGGCTCCCTCCTCCTGACACTCGCCCTTAAAGCTGATTTTCACTTTGAATCAGTTTGGCTGCAAGTTCCTTGTAAAATTGTGTAGAAAACAACCAGGTTAAGGACATGATTGATGCATACACTATTTAGAACATTTCTGAAAGTGCAAATATGAGATCTAACATATACAGGTATAATTACTAAAACAAAGAACAATCTCAAACCACCCAGACTTGTGGGCTTTGCTTATTCTCTTTCTACAAATATTGAATGTACTAATTTCCCTTGCCTTACTGCTGAATAAAATCAATTTTCTCAGTAGGGCTGAACTCTCCTTTGTTTAAGGTTAGATGCAAAGTTGATGTGCATCCTTAGATATAATGTTAATATAAAATCCTTGAATATTTAGAACTACGTCACTGTATGAATCCAGAGCCATTACAGATTCATTATTTGACAATCAGTGCTCTCCATAGATTAACTGACATGCTTGGAATTAGCTGAAGGGGAAAAAGGCTTCACATTTTTTTAAAACTCTAGTCAAATTGTATACAGATTTTGATAGCAACACCTGTTTTTTCTCTCTTGGCCATTACAATCCACAGAGAATCCTAGGTTCAACAATTTCCCTGCAGAATTGTCAAACATATGTATTTGTATTTCATTACTTGGGTAATAGCTGATTTGCCAAGTTCATTTACTACTAGTTGCTCCTCAAACATCTCAGTGGGATAATTAAGAAATACTAAGAACTGAAACTGTAGTATGTTAGGTGGGGGCTAGAGCAATTGCCCAAATCCCACTTCTGATTAAGCTGCTGTCCAGAATTAAATATTCAATAACTGAAATTCTGTTTTCTTCCCTTACTCTGAGCAACTTATTATCAAGGAGATAGAATAACTCCCTGTTTTGTGCAACAGAGACCAAAAAGCTCACTGTGCCACTCAAACCAATTCTAATCCCTTATGAGTCTATAAGAATGGTACTTAAACTAAAAATTGACTGGGTAATGGACTAAGTGGTACCTTCTGTTCTAATGGTTCAATATGTTGGCATTAAAACAAACAAAGGTGCATTGACACCCAATGCCTGAACTGGGGAGACTAAACAAGTGGGAATAAGCTTTAACAGTAGGAAGGCAATTAAAACCCCTTTCTATCTAAGGGTCAGGGCTGGTTACAGCAAAATGGATTCCTCCCTTCATTCTGCAAAAAATAGGAGTGTGGTTTTGGCCTTGTTTTGTTCTTCTTAAACTGCACAGGGGCTGCATAAGAAAAAAATCTTTTCAACCAGATATTCCCACAGTGAAGTCTCCAGTGGGACTATTCTAGTTTGACTTCATAGCTCAAAATTGGCATGGTTAAGTCATGCACCAACTGCCCCCCCCCCACCCCAAGCCAATTAGCACCTCTTCCATAATTACCTGTTTTGGGCACATTCTGGTCTAACATCCACAGGGTAAAAGTCAGGCAAAATTGTCGCTCCTGCATCTCATGCCTCTTCCTTCACATCATTAGCCACAGAAGAAAATCTGGCTTCTAGGTTTTAGAATGATGGCATGAGAGGCACAGATCTCCAGATTATTACAGGTATCACAAAAATCACTGCTTATAATTCTGAATAACACTTGCAATTGTCCAATTTTGTGCTCTGGTAACACGTAACTGCTAAACTCTAATAATTTGGACTGACATTTTCCTTGCCAAAGGGAGTTGAATTTCTAAACTGCCAGAGGAAAGGTGCCATGCCATATGAATTACTCATCTGATATGATAATGTCTGTATTACTTTCTAGAGAACTCATACAAAACTCCACTAAAGGTATTTTTTTATTTCTTTTTGAGATTCTTAATAGAGATGGGCATAACCTTTCCTAAGACGCAGAATAACTACAAGCCTTGTGACACTAAGTAGAATACAATACCCTTTCAAATACTAAATAAGTTTCCATAAAGAGTATCTAACTCAGTGTCTCACTTATTCCATAACCACATACATGCATAAATGCAGCAAACATGGTTAGAAACTACAAGCTCTTTGAAAGCTGATGGGCGTACTGTTGTACAAGTGTTTTGTGCACTTGAACTTGAGTATTCAGAGCACAAGCAGAGTTAGAGTTTGGAATTCTTGGGTCCAGTGAAGCTGCTGGTTCCACTGGATATTAAGCATGGCAGCTGACATAGGAACTGTGAGTAGGAAACATAAAGTAGATGGAGGACTTAGTGGTTGGGGCTTCAGGGATTACAAAGATAATTGTAGATCAATTCTACCAAATGATTTGAAGTAACTTAAGCCTGCCATCAGTACTTTAATTGTTTTTACAACAGAACTTGAGAGAGCACTTAGTGCAATGAATGATTTGATAACACCTGGTTCCAATGCCCTGTCCATTAGTTGCATATCATCTCTCTCTTTTTATTAAGCTGGTTAGTCTATTGCTTCACTTGTTTCAGAGCCAAGATTTATGTTAAAAAGAGCTCTTTTGCAAGTGACTGCTGAAACAAGTATCTCTTAGCTGGGTGAGAATGGTAAACACGTAACAGGAGTGAATTTTCTTTCTGGATCTTTCCATATTTATGTTTTTAAGTAATATTAAAATTTTTATTTGTACTGTGCTATTCCTTTATGCTAAATTGTGCTAATCTTTGTATCGAGCAAATAAAATCTAACTAAATAAAAACTGAATACTTTATTGCTTCACAAAATGTCAAGAACAAATTGTTTCCTAGCAGAGCAATCAGCCATAACTCCATGAAGTGTCATTACTGCTGAAGTAAGATGACTTACATGACTACTGGCAACTATGAAGGCTAGCTGCAAATTCAGTAAGAAAACCTTGCCTGGATGGTTTTCTGTAGGGGGATGGTTAAAGGACCAAGGATATGCCATGTATTCGGAGCTGAGTGAGCTGTAAACAGCTTTGAGGAAAACATGGCAAGGGACCTTGAGAAGATAAGGGAGCCTGAGAAGAGGAGCCTGAGAAGAGAAACTACCCTGGGAAGAAGAGCGGAACAACATCTGGGACTGGAACAACAAGGGGGCTGGGATATGAAAATGTAACCTGCTGCAACTTATATGTATTAACCAATCAATGCATAACAAGTAGGCATAATTACTGCACTTAGTATATATAGCCATAGTTCCGTAATAAAGTTGAACTTGAATGCGCAATCATATTGATTGTCGTTCTTCTCCCACCGCGAGAGGGGCTCCGTCACCCACAGTTTTCTCTGTTTTCTGAGGTTTGTGAAGTAGTATAGCAGCACAACTACATCTAATCACCTCTATCTCGCTTCCTGTAAGATACAACCTATCGAATTCCCACAAGGTTTAGAAGTGATAAACACAAGCACACAAAGTTTTAATGAATAGTCAAAAAACTCAGGGTGTTGCCTATGGTGAAGAATTTAAGAGATAATTAAGCAGTTGAAATTCCAAAATGCAATCAATCTCACTGACAACTTCTTCAAAAGCTAGTTCCAGGCTGTAGCTGGAATGCTGCCAGGCAAAAACACTTGGATACCTCTGGGCTAAGACTGCTGTAACACCTGCTTGCCATAGTGCCTTTCAGGTTGGATGAAAGCATCTGTATCCTATGCAGGCCAATATGGAAAATAAATTAATTAGCAAGGATATGCTTTCTTAACTCACCCAACACCTAACCTGATGTCTTCTGTTAATATAAACTGCCAGAGATGCTGTACTGAAAAGCGTTGTATGATGAGAAATATCAGTGGTTTCTTCTGTAGAGCAAAAAAGGAATAACTGAAAACTGCACATCATTGCAAAATGTCTACAGAATTGGTTTTCTAATATGCACTCAGAATAATCTAGTTTTTAAAAATAAATAGCAGAACCTAGCTGGAGTATATTGGCCAACTCCATTGGTTTCAATACAGCCATGAAAATCTATACCAGCTGAGTATGAAGTTGTATGTTCCCCTCAATGACATTAAAAAGATGGTACACAGTAACAGAAGAAAAAGAAGATGTGAGCATGATATGTGTTGAATTAACACATCCTCAGTGAATATTTCATAAAATCACTTTTCTTCCTTCCTAAACAGGATCAAAGCCCATAAATTGAGGATGGCACACTCCTAATTGGTAATGCCACCATTAAACAGGTTTTCTTCTTGTTTTTTCTTTTTTATATGATTGGCAGATCTGCATATCCCAGAACGCATTTTATTAAATGTTACTTATTTACAATGACTAATTTAAAAAAATACACTTTGGGAAGAGTGAAGGACACTCAATATATTTTTGGTGGTATTGGTGGCAGAAAACAGAGAACATTGTTGTAGATTAAAATTAACAATATTTAAAACATATATATTTTTCAGCCATCTTGAGTGAAAAAATCTGGAATAAGAAGCTCTAGCACCCTTGGAAGAACTTAAAAACTGGTTACTTCTACCATTCATTCAAATTCAAAATTATTTGCTTTTTTGATAAGTAACACTGAAAAATCTGTTGAACCTGCTGTTGCAGACTTTGAGTGCTCTCTTGTTTTCTTACTTTAGCTCAGAGCTAAAATATCAAGTTCATTACCAACCAATTATATTAGAAGTTGGTGAAATAAAAATCAATTTTATAAAAGCCTTGAATTACAGACGTGCTGGAAAACTTCACCCATTGGCAATGCACTGGGCTTTTAAAGACTGTGCTAAGAGCTGCCAGCACTTTTAAAAATTGCCCTCTTAAGGGAGTCCAGGGTATCTTTTAAACAGCTTTCTATGACTCCTTCTACACAGTGGCTCTGTCCCTTTGAAATGATCATTCTAAATTCTCGTGCACATTTATTCTTCCAAGGAAAATGGCCAAGCAGAGTAAACACTGGCAATGCCAATTGCTTCTGTTAAGAAGACAGTCCACACTGGAGCAGCAAGAATGTTGTACTTTAAGACTGAACATCAACAGACTAGATGAAAATGACTGGGAGACTAAGTGCAGTTGAACCTGAGCCTGAGTTTTGGCCCAATACCAGATTAAGTTAGGATCTCAAAGTCTGTAAAGAAAGATGCCTATGAAATGGCAGGGCTAAGAATCAGGCACACAGCCAACTGCTCTCATGCTACTGTTACTCTAGAGGAAAAAAACAATAACGAGAGGCAAAGATGGATAGGATGAAAAAAAGTTAAGTCTGAGGAGAAGAAAAGCACAGAGTCCAAATGTTCAATCTCTCACCTTGAATTACATCTACTTAGCCCTCAATCTTCCCTGTTTGATGGCATCTTGAATACTGCAGAAAATTTAAGCTTTTCTTCTTTGTGTGGAAGAGCAGAGCAATGCATTGGAAAACATGCTGTGCTGATAGCTCCTCTCTCAGTGTTAAAAAAGAGCCTTCAAAATCGATTTGCAGGTCTACCTACAATCATGTAAGCAGACAAACCTCTGCTTAAGCATATGCAAAAGAAGCCACAGGTAACTCAGAAATATGCCAAGGTGAAAAGATAACTGTGAATTCCTTGACCCACGTATGGCAGAAGACACCGTTGACCTTTCTAGCAACCAACAACGAGGTCTGTAATAAATGCTAAAAAGGAATTAGTAACCTATAAAGCCCTGCACTGAGTGGATGGTGAACATTTTCGATTCCATTCTTCAGTCTGTGATGATTACTTGCTGCTATTCCAGCCATTGTGAAATATCCCACAAAAGGTCATTTAGCCAGTTTTCCAGGCTGCATGTTCTTTGGTTGATGTTTCCTCGAGCCATAACTGGTTTGAAAAAATTGTAAGAAACAGACTTATTGATTTAAGCACATATTTGTATAAAACACTGGTTATTTCATTGAAGAGGTCCAGCTCAATTCCTCTGGAGCAAGATTTTGAAAGAGGAGTATGTTTTCATTTCAGAAAAGCATGTTTTATTTCTTCAAATGAATATGGTACCAAGTTATAAGATTTTGGAAACTGGCATTTGTACATGCTCTCAAGGACTTAGTAAAAGCTCAGCATTAAAACTTGCTTCAGAGAATCATAGAATCATTAAGGTTGGAAAAGACTTCTGAGATCGAGTCCAACTGTCCTCCCCACACTACCATGCTCACTAAAACCATGTCCCCAAGCACCACATCTACAAATTTTCTGAACACTTTCAAGGATGGTTATTCCACCACCTACCTGGGTAGCTTGTTCCAATGCCTGATAACCCTCTGAAAAAAATCTTCCTAATATCTAATCTGAAGCCTCCTTGCTGCAACTTGAAGCCAACTCCTCTAGTTCTATCACTCGTTACTTGGGAGAAGAGACTGAGCCCCACCTTACTACAACCTCTTCTTGTATCATCTGATACACCAGCTGTGTTGAGCACAAACGTGATCACACTCTTCTTCCACAGGCTTCTACCTAGCACTTTTGAGAAAACAAGCAATGTAGAGAAGTAGCAATGTATAATTTTAAAAAGAGGCACCAGCCTTATTCCATGCAGAAGTTAAAATGCAAGTGAAACAGATTACTGTGAGAAAAGAATATAATGATCCTGGAATCCATGCATGAACTAAGAACAATGAAAAACTGGTCACTCAGTTCTCTATTTGGTTTTACTACAAGCATGACATTGAAGAAGAATATCAAAATGTGCATTCAGAAGGCTTGCAAATATTGCACTGGCAATTCATTCTAAGACTACTTAACTTTGGAATGCTTGGCTTTGCTACTTTATTAGTCTGATAACATGTTGAGTTACTTAAATTTTATGTCTGAAGAGGGAGTTCTAGACTAAACAGATATTAATTGATATCAGTCCTCAGTAGTTTTCTTTGCAACAAGTGTTGAGTGACATCTATCTATCTATCTATCTATCTATCTATCTATCTATCTATCTATCTATCTATCTATCACCTATTTATTTAATACCATTCATTGCCTGATAGGCCAACCTGCTTATCACAGAATGGTAGGGTTTGGAAGGGACCTCCGAGGATCATCTAGTTCAACCCTCCTGCTAAAGTAGGTTCACCCAGAGCAGGTGGCACAGGATTGCATTCAGGCAAGTTTTGAAAGTCTCCAGAGGAGGAGACTCCACAGCCTCCCTGGGCAGCCTCTGTTCCAGTGCTCCATCACCTACAAAGGAAGACGTTCTTCCTTATGTTTAGGTGGAACTTCCTGTGTTCCATTTGGTGCCCAATGCCCCTTGTCCTATCACTGTGCAACACTTAAAAGAGACTGGCCCCATCCTCATGATATTTGTAAGCAGTGATAAGGGATGAAGTTCAATAAGGCCAAGTGCCGGGTCCTGCACTTTGGCCACAATAACCCCATGCAGAGCTATAGGCTGGCCACAGAGTGGCTGGAGAGCAGTGAGGTGGAAAGGGACCTGGGGGTACTAATTGACAGGAAGCTCAATATGAGCCAACAGTGTGCCCAGGTGGCCAAGAAGGCCAATGGGATCCTGTCCTGTATCAAAAATAGTGTGGCTAGCAGGACGAGGGAAGTGATCCTTCCCCTGTACTCTTCGTTAGTGAGGCCGCACCTTGAGTATTGTGTTCAGTTCTAGGCCCCTCAGTTCAGGAAAGATATTGAGGTGCTGGAGCGGGTCCAGAGAAGAGCAACAAGGCTGGTGAAGGGACTGGAGCACAAGTCCTATGGGGAGAGGCTAAGGGAGGTGGGGTTGTTTAGCCTGGAGAAGAGGAGGCTCAGAGGAGACCTCATCGCTGTCTATAACTACCTGAAGGGAAGTTCTAGCCAGGTGGGGGCTGGTCTCTTCTCTCAGGCACTCAGCAATAGGACAAGGGGTCACGGGCTCAAGCTCTGATGGGGGAAATTTAGGTTGGAGATCAGAAAAATGTTCTTTACAGAGAGAGTAATCAAGCATTGGAATGGCCTGCCTGGAGATGTGGTGGATTCACCATCCCTGGAGATTTTTAAACGAAGATTGGATGTGGCACTGAGTGCCATGATCTAGTAAATGGATTAGAGTTGACAGAGGGTTGGACCTGATGATCTCGGAGGTCTTTCCAGCCCAATCGATTCTGTGATTCTGTGTGTGATTCTCCAGGCTAAACAGCCCCAGGTCTCTCAGCCTCTCCTCCTAAGAGAGATGCTCCAGTCCCTAATAATATTTGTAGTGCTGCACTGGCCTCTCCAGTAGTTCCCTGGGTAGCCCAGAACTTGACACAGTACTCCAGAGGTGGCCTCACTAGGGCAGAGGAGAGGGGGAGGAGAATCATCCTTGAGCTGTTGGTCACATCCTTCTTAATGCATCCCAGGACACCACTGGCCTTCTTGGACTCAAGGGCACACTGCTGGCTCATGGTTAACTTGTCCTCCAGGACTCCCAGGTCCTTCTTTGCAAAGCTGCTTTCCAGCAGGTCAGCCCCTAAACTATACTGGTGCAGGGGCTTAATCCTCTTAATCCTAAGTGTAGAGTGCAAGACTCTACACTTGCCCTTGCTGAACTTCATGAGGTTCCTCTCCACCTCATTCTCCAGCCTGTCCAGGTCTTGCTGAATGGCAATACAGCCTTCTGGTGTGTCAGCCACTCCTCCCAGTTTTGTATCATCAGCAAACTTGCTGAGGGTGCGCTCAGCCCCTTCATCCAGGTCACTGATGAAGACATTGAATAAGACCAGACCCAGTACTGACCCCTGGGGAACACTGCTAGCTACAGGCCTCCAGTTAGACTCTATGCCACTGTCCACAACCCTCTGTGCTCTGTCGTTCAGTCAGAACATGGTGAATTCACCTCACCATTGACTCATCTAACCTACACTTCCTAAGCTTCCCTATGATGATGTTATGGGAGACAGTGTCAAAAGCCTTGCTGAAGTCAAGGTAGACAACATTCACTGTTCTCCTGTCATCAACCCAGGTAGTCACACCATCATAGAAGGCTATTGGATTGGTCAAGCATGATTTCCCCTTCATGAATCCACACTGACTTCTCCAGATAATCATCTTCTCCTCCACATGCTATCAGTCATCCCATGCTGATGTCCCTTAATTAGAGAGATCAAATACACCACCACAAAATCCCTCCTTGACCATCCACAGCCACCACTCAGCAGCAATGCCTTATTTTAGCAGGAAAAAGAGTGGATTGGCTGATAAGAGAGAGGCTCTGATCCTGCAATGGTCTCCTTACAGGTTTACCAAGCAAGCACAACAGGAATGAGTGAAGAGATCAAAGACACTGACTGTGGTTGATCAGGACAGGTGTTTGTGGTGATGTTTTCGACAGATGGAGGTTCCTATGAGAGAAGAAAAGAGACCCAGGTTATACCAGCCAAATGTGATGACTCAGCAGCCAGAACCACTGCAATCAGTAACGTTCTTCTCCCTGTTGTAAAGCGAAGTGTATGCACACACACACAGTTTTATTCATCTGCATCTTAAAGAGAA
The DNA here is from genome assembly GCA_013396975.1 of Bucco capensis. Taxonomy (NCBI): domain Eukaryota; kingdom Metazoa; phylum Chordata; class Aves; order Piciformes; family Bucconidae; genus Bucco; species Bucco capensis. Next base: position 263,497 of record VWZO01011167.1, on the reverse strand, counting down.
GAAATGTTGCCCCTTATGAGAAGAACAGATGTAAAGGAATGAAAGAGCTTTACAGCACCACTTTCATAACAAAATTCTGCTGTTCTGGAGTGATTTATTTCTGAAGGAAAAAAAATGCAAAGAACTTGGAATATACACAAAAATACCTTCTCATCAAAGGTTGTCTATTGTTTCATGAATCACATGTGATGGATGAAATTTATGAATTAGAATCTGTGTCAAAAGATTTACAACACTCTAAATTAGTTATGACATGTTCTCGTCTGTGAGCATAAACTTTCAACAAAATATCTATATCATCATCACAGAAGCATGGTCAACTCAGTTCTTTCATTTCACTGAAGCACACCCAGACCCTGTCACAGTGTTTGATGAATTCTTGAAGGAATGGGCTTCAGATCAATTAAAATAAACACCACAAGCTGATTTATCAAATCTTTTCTGAATGCTCTCAGAAAATGTCAAAAATCTGATCCATTGACAGAGAAGAGTCAGAGAATCGTGGCAGCCTATGGGATCACAAGACCTTTTCAAAACCATCATAAATCACTACAGAAAACAAATGGGGCACCATGTGATAAGATTTCTTCTGACAGCTTTGCCTCAACAAGACATATATGAGATAAATGGATACCTTCGTCTGTGCCCAATTGTCAGTTTACAAAGTTCCAACTTGTCAAATTGTAAAATACACCACATCCAAAATAATATACCTTTTTGGATATACAATAGCATGATTTAAGAAACCTCTCACTCTGTTTCTTTATTGCAATCTTAAAAGTACTTCTGAAGGAAGAAACACTTGAGAAAAGACAGACAGGAAGTCTGGCAAACAGACATGTCAAATATTACCTAGTACAGTAGCACTAGTACTGTTGTCTACCTAAAATAATTAAATCGCTCTTTTAACCTGTTATAAGTCTATTCAAATTGCAGTGAAGTAACTTCAAACACAGTAACCTTTGATATTTCTGTTGTTCTTTGTCATATGGATTCTGAATACAATCAAAACAATGTAGTAATATGCAAATTTTTCTCAAATATTAGGTAAGGTCATGCAAATGCCTTTGCCAGTGAGGTTATGCAAATAAAAAAAAATATTCAGATATCAGAAAAAAAATGGGATTTCATGCTGAATTAGGAACTTGTGCAGCTATTCATGTGAGTGACAGGAACTCTATTATCAATGACAACGATAATGATTTGTGCCTGTTTTTAGTTTACTTATGCATTACAGGAACAATCAGCATACTATGCAAGTGGTTTTGGACACAGATTTTGTAAGGCCATTTCACAATTTGTTGCGAATTGCTATAGCAAAAAACAGAGGTAATTTCTGTATTTTAGATATAGTCTCTGTTTCCAGCTTTTAAAACACCAGATTAGCTGTATGTAAGAAGACTCAGTATGTAAGAAGACTGTAGTCATTATCACATAAACAGAGAATTTGAAAATACAATTGCAGCTAGAGCTTATGCGTTTTAATGTTATGCACCACTAAAATTACCTTTACTTTTTGCAGAAAAAAGTTCACAAATTCAAATTCTGAAGGAAATTAAATTTTTAAATAAAAATCTTCCTCAGAGGTACATAACGCTTACCATGCCCAGCATTAATTGCAGGGAGGAAGCCAAATCAACATCTCTTTAGAACACCTGTGTTGAAACTATAATATTGTTAAGGCACAGTAGCTATAGGGCTTTGTGATCTTCAAGGTGTCATGAAAGAAAACCAGTCTCATAAGCCCTTCCAAGGGCTCTAGCTGGGACTAATAAAATCAGGAGCAGAAAAGAGAGTTTGGAAAGTTGTTTTAACCAAGGTCTCTTCAAACTCCATACCCAATGGAGTGATAATCTGACAAAGACATCAGCACAGCCTAGGTCCTTTCACAACTGATTTTAGGCCTTAGCATGACAAAGGGACAATGCTGTCTTGCTGATGAATGACCTCCCTCACAAGGGCTATGTACCAAAGTTGAGTGCCATGCTTTAACCATTACATTTACTAGAGGCCTTTGACATAACCAGAGAGGCTGTTAGTCTACATGAGGTCTCACAAGGGACAGATAGAGTTGTACTAAATTGATTCCACTTCTTCCTCTTCAGTCCCATATGAAAGACATGTTTCAGTATCTCTAAGAACTATCTGGAAGAGAAGGAGTAATGTGAAAGCCAATCTATGAATGGGAGAACCAATGGAAACGGGAAAGGGAAAGCAATCTCAGGAATTAGATGTGATCACAATGCATGGGCTCACCCTGGTGAAGGATACTGCACCTCCAATTACTAAGCTTAATGCATCTCTCTCAAATCTCACAGGTCAGCATTGCTCAGAAAGCAAATCAGAAGAATTCTTTTCTTTAACCATTTCTTCTCCAAGACAGAGGGCCTACAAGGAAGAGTACTCCCTCTACTGTATCGTATTACATGTCTGAGTTTTGCAGGTTTTGGATGCTAGGTAAACCCAACTTTGCTGGTAGCCTTTAAGCTATGAAAGCATCTAGCACACATTTGTGTCTCTAAGCACATATAATGGTATACAAGCACATGACTAAAAGATAAAAGAATGTTTGTCTTCTCACTTGTGTAGGAATCTATTGTTTCTCTTAATTACTGTATTTGGGCCCCAATGCTCAAGTAAGAAATAGTCTATTAGTTTTAAATGAAAATTTCAGTACTAAGAAAATTGGGAAAGATAAAAATACATTTCTAGTCTGTGCTGATTAAAATAAAATAGCATTTTATTTATGAAAATCTATAACCTGTAATTTCCTACAGTTTATGCCTTTAATGAAAATATGCAATATATTGATATAAGAACAGAACACATACTTGTGTTTATCAACCTAAACTTGTTTCAGTTTCTTCCACCTGCAGAAAAAACAGCTGGATGGCTCTGTGGCCTTCAGTTTATTCTTGTACTTTACTAATTGCAGAACTATAACTAAAAATAAACACAGAGCTCTAAGTCAGCAACTGGAGTACATTAATAAAGCTTGAGTACTTGGCCTTATGGCACACTCCTTAATTTCACCATGTTCACTGTTACAATATTTCTGAATTCATGTATAGGTTAAAATTACACTACAGGACTTTCAATTCCCAAAACAACATCCCTAAAAGCCTTATTCAAACTTCCAAGGTATATCGACTAGTATCTGAGCTTAGAAAAAGCTCTTGGCAAATCCCAGTGAAATTTTTTGACAGATTCATCTTCTAGCCTTTGGGAAAGTGAAGGTGCTGCAGGCAAGACATTTGATTAATGCCACAAAAAATAGTGTTGCTGGCACAGCTGGTATGTTGGGAGGAAAATTCATCACTAACTCTAAAACTGCCATGTAATTTTCTCTCAACACTTCTTTTCTGTACTTGACAGAAGATTTGCACAGGACAAACTAGCTTGACAGAGGACAAGTCAGCCAGCTGTTGAGGTATCTCTAAACATGACAGATCACTATGTTTTAACTCAGATTAATTCACTTATTACAGGTAGACCTAAATCACTGGTCATTGTCAAATCAGTTGTCACAACTAGCAAATCATGTCAGATTTTTGAACACAAATATTTCAAATTTTAAACAGTTATTATAACCTCAGCCTGTTTGCTGACAGAGGAATTCCAGCAATAAGCACAGGATAATGTAAAGTCTATTTCCACACAGCCAAGTAAAGCATTGCAAAATAATCAATGCTGCTCCAGCAGTATCTGTCTCATTTGTCTGGTATTTAATAGGACTAGAAAGACTTGGAAATATTTAAGTGCAGATTATGATACCAGGCAAAAATGGAAGTATTTCTTTCAAGTTGGTTCCCCTGTTCTGCTCCAACTTTTTTGTCTTTTTTTTTTCCAGCTACTTTAGAACATTAATTGCTGCCTTAAACTCTTACCATTTTCTGTCAGTATACATTCACCAGTACAATAAATACAACCCCACAGGACAAATTTTAAATGTGTCTAGTATCAACTCGCCAGAATTGCTAGATTATAATGAAAAAACACTGTAGAAATGAAATAGCAGAATAGTCCATATTTACAGCTGTTTCAGTTTGTTCCTTCTAAGCAATTAGATAGTAAAATCAGTAATTCAGATACAGACTTTAAAGGCTACAGCGACTGAACCATATTTGCAAGACCAGATTTGTAGATCAGCTGATATCTGTGCTACTGGATTCAAACCTTCTAGATCATGGGCAGGTTTGGAGACAATTTGAATCTTGCCATTGGAGCTCAGAGTTAAACACTTACTTAGACCAAAACATGCACTGGTAGCAAAAATTATTTTGCAAACTAAATTTCCTCCTCAAGTTTTTCATAAATTCTGCTAATGTTTTCATGGAAATAGAAGGACTGACTTTCAAAAACTTATTCTCTAAACTCTGAGGGAGAATGGTGGGTCTCAGGAGCAGCAATGAAGGCTGTCATGTGAGCCAAAGAAGGTTTTTATAAAAAATACGCTTTTTTCATTACTGCTAATTAAGTGTCTCAAGATGTGGTACGTGTGGTTTCCAAGCCAAGACTGGATGAAACCTCAAATGATCTGGTTTGATCTCACAGATGCCCCTCCTTTGGGGGTCAACCAGAGAACTCCCTGAAGTCCTCTCTAGCCTGAATTACCCAGTGATCCTAGCAATATAACTTTCTTTGTTTACAATTAAAGTACAGCGGTGTTTTCACTGTCTACTCTAAAAATATATAACATACAGCAAAATTCAGCTATCCAGAGGAGCTTAGTTACTGAATCTCACTATTGTCATTGTACAACACAGCACATCTCTCCTAGCAATCCATAAAAAGTCCAGTAACCAAACACAGTTTATACCTCTTCTCTCTGCTGAGGCAATTTATGTAGAACTGGTCCTTTATGACCCAGTATCTCTTCTCTCTCAGATCAGCCATGAAACAATTAGTTATCTCTTATTTATTACTCTCGTCTGGAATGGAAAGCAGGTATGTACTATGCACTTCAAGGACGATAAATAAATTTCCTCAGTGGCAATACAGAGATTCAATAGAGTTTAGATAAAACAAAGGATTATGTATTTTAAAGGCACAGAAGGGGAAAAAACATAATAAAGTAACAGATTCTAGAGGTTTTATTTGTACTGATGGGATTTCTAAAAGGATTTTAGTGAGAAAGACAAAGTTTCCTGGTGTTTGAGTTAGGGATTGAAACATTTTAGCTTCTTTCTGTCCAGAGATGCATAGCTTTAGTACTAGAAATAATTCAGTCTCTCCTCACAGAATGGAGTTCTCTTTTCTTGTGGTACCTTATGTGCAATTATATCAAAGTATAAAGATGCTCCATCATAAAAGTGTTCCTACTTATAATGTGTTCAATATTAGCTGAAAAGCTAGTGTGAAAGGAGGCTTTCAAGGGAAAAGAAGCATCTTCTCTTTTTTTCTGCTCCTTGCAATTGTTCTGGGAAGGGGTTGGTTGTTAGCCGTTTGTGTAAAAAACCGACTTGTTCTGGCTTAAGATTCTCACTCTATTGCTAATAGAAGCAAACCTGGAAAAGTGGATGTGAAAAAACTCGTTAGATGCCATTTTCATTTCGATCTGAAGTGGTACATGTGCATACCCAATTTTGTCTTGTAGAGTTTCAGACGTACACCATATTTGGTTTTATAAAATTATTTCCTTAAGAATTCTTTCATATTTGAAATGTTAGAGAATCCCAATCAGTGTTCTGGCTCACAAACATCTAAATAGATCTCCATATATTTGGGACAGTATCATCATATGTAATCCATTCTCTGAGATAATGAACACATATTTTTTTTAAATCCCAACTATGTTATCTGAAAGGTGGCTGCCTCTTGCTGCTCATCTCCCTCCATACCCTATTCCAGTCAAAACTATTCTTCTATTATGCTAGCAAAACAAATGAACTTTCCCTAAAAGACATTTCAGTTGAATTAAGGAAAGATGGCAAAAACTTGCCATTTACACTGTTTAAGTAACCAAGCTCATTATAGATGAAATAGAGTCAGGAGTGCTCATATCAGTGACTTGACTGGTGGGTTAAGTTGGGGTAGTTCTGTCTGACAAGATGATGGTGCTGGCAGTCAGCTGAGGTGGTAGCCCATTTAACTGGCACGATCAAAGAACCAAAGAGAAAATATGTCCACAGGCCAAGCGATGCCACAGAAGATTATAGACCACAAGAGGTTAATTTTTCTAACTACAACACCCTCAGCAATCCTTAGCAGAAAAAGATATTTTTGTGCTTGGAAAATACATTATCTTGGAGGCCTATATAACACCAGAAACTGTCTCTCGTTTATCTGCTAAGTGAATCAAAGTCTTAATGTTACCTCTCACTCTCATTCCTTCAATGTTGACTAAAGAAAAGCACATTAACAGCCAAAAAAAAAAAAAAAAAAAGAAAGAAAAAAGTAGATAGAGTACTACCTTCAGACATCTTTCTCTTATTTCTCAGATTCCATTCCTCTTCTCTGTTTTGGAGGCAGAAGGACTGGACAAAGTGCACTGGCACTAAGGTGCAGTGACATTGATACAAATAACATACGTAATTGATAAAATTCAGCTAAGGTATTTGTTGGTATGATCTATAAACTTTTGCTACCAATACAGAGTTATTTTAATTTCACTGACATATTTTACTACATTTTCATTCTGAAACGCACAAGACAACAAGTAAATGTGCTTTTTTTCTTTTTTAAAGTTAAGGTATCTTCTTAAAACAGATGAACCAAAACCCTCTGAGGAAGAAATCAATTAATTAAGAATTACATAAGAACATCTGCTTGCAAGCTGATCAAACTAGAAAGGTGAAAACAACGTCTGTTCTAGTGGAGGGAAGAAAGATGACAGTTTTGGGAATGGGGAAAAGGCAAAATGTGGGTAAATGATAAAGAAGCTGCCAGATTCCAGGTCTTGAGTCATGTTAAAATGTGAACTTAAACAAAGTTTAAGTGAAGCAGTGAAGCAGAAGGACAATTCTCTTTCTGTGATACAAAATGATCTTTTTTGATTTGTAGCAGGTGACATCTGACTCATGCAGATGAGCCACTAGCCACTTCAATCTTTGTAATTTGAGAGATTAATGGAGATCCAGGAACACTGACTTGGATTTTTCAAATAATTCAAAACTAACTTTTTAGAAGACAAAATTTCATTTATTTTCAACTAATGTATTCTTTATTAAAGCTTTTAATGTGGTCAATATTTTTCCCATATCCCATGAAGCTAAGTGAACTCATTTACGCATATTCTCACTTTAAAAATGAGATAGTTCAGGGGCTGGATTTGTAGACTTCAGTTTATCAAACACTTAGGTTTGCTAGAAAGAGTAAATTTACTCAAATACACAATTGTAGGATACTTTCTTGTAGGAAGATATTATTTTATGTACATATGAGAAGTTCAGTAAAACTCCATCTCATTGGTTCACTCTTAGCATGAACAATGTTTTAATAGCAAGGCCAAAAAATACTTTTAAAATGAGAACGGTAATAATGATGAGCTATTTGATTGCTTCTTAAGTCAATGACACTGGAAGTTTTGTTCATCTGGGCAGCTCACAGTGCCTCTTGCAAAGTGACATGTCTCCAGTACACACACGCATCAGATGAGCCTCATTGACAATAACACAGATTCAGGCTTATTGTGGCTGAGAGAAGAATGCTTGTCCCTGTTCAAACTATTCCCTCTTGCATCCTTTCCCCCCTCTTTGGGAAAGGGACTAGTCAAACTGATATCCTGCTACATTTTTTTTACACAAAACTGCCATTTTTTTCATTTAGTTGTGCTACTGTTACACTAGGAAACAGGACACGCTTAATCGGTGAAATGGTACCTCCTGGGTGAAAATTCTACAAGGTGTGCCCTTGAATTCTGGTGCAAATGCTGCTATCAGTTGAGAAAGAAACTCTCTCTGCTCAAATGAAATGTGGGATGATGCTCTGTACATGGGAAGTGGGCACTTCCCTCCAGTGCCTATGGACTTGACACCTGTGGCTTCTGTCAGAGGTGAATCAGAACAAGGCTTAAAAGTGACTTTTAGCAGAAAGTCTCAGGCTTCTCACTATCACCTGAGGGACAGAACACTAGCAGACCATTTTTAGTAGAACAGTACTTGCATACATAGGAATGTTTATATTGAGCACAAGTGAGAATTCTCCACACCCTACATATTTTGCAGTAAGACCCTAAGGATATCTAAAGAGTGACATTTGCCCTGACTAACTTAAACAACATATTTTAAGTATAAAATTTAGGCATCTCAGCTCCCTATGCTTTATCAATGGGCAGAGAGGGAAAATGCAGAAACGACATGACAGGCTTCTGCTCTTAATTCTGTAATCTACCTTCCTCTCTTCTTGACTATAATGGGATCATTACACAATGCTACTTCATACCCCTGAAGTGAAATGCCAAAATGAGAAAATGGTAACCTTAAGATAGAACTTACAAGAATATCCACCCAAGGAATTTACTGTGAATTGAACAGTTTATCTGTCTGTCCCTGGATGCCCAAGAGGAAACACTGTGGAATGGGGAGGTGATACATCAGTAACAGGAAATCACAACCTAAATACCAAGATATTTTTGAACTCATTGGCGAGACATTCATTCCATTCCATTCCAAAAAGCTGCAACAGAAGTTACCAGAAAGTCACTATTGCTCTAGGAGATGGTATTTATGGTCAGATAAAGCCACATGGAAATGTAACTATTAGAAAAGCATGCCAAGTGCTCTAAGCCAGAGTAACTCTACTGTGTTTCAGAGCACTGGAAACTCTCTTTGCAGCTATCTGGCTGACACACTGCTGTTGTTCCAGGGCAGGAAGAGCTGTTCATATACCATCAATAACAGGGCAGGTGGAGGCAAATGGTTGCTGTAAACAACTCTAATTATGTGACCTTGGAAAAGGCCTGACACTCAGGGAGGAACACTAGTATAGTGTTTTAACCATGTTCGGCACACTTAAAAGTTATTTCCTGGTTGACAGACAATTCAGCTTGGTCAGGAAAGCAGTTGCCAACCTATGTGTGTTCACCAGGGCTTCCAAAGTCACTCTCTTATAACATGGTCAGGCTTCATATTTTGATTGAAAGTCATAAGAATCAACCAATAGAACAAGCCAGACAAAATATCATAGTAAATGTCATGCTGATTTCAGACCAGAACCAGTGTTAGCATTGCCTGAACATTAATAATTAATTTTCTCCACAGAGGACAAATACACTTAAATATTTCCTTCTGTCTTCTGAAGTATGCCAGATGTCAGATTTTCCTACTGATATAGAAAAGGGATAATTATATAATTATAATTCATTTTTTATTCCTGTCCTGTGCTTGTCTACTCTTACAAAATCACAGTATAGACTAACTATAGAAAAATAATACAATCCAAGGAAATGGAAACAAAAATATGAAAACAATTAAAACCTAGGCAGAGCCTAGAGGATATAAAATCCAAGAGAAACAAATGAGAAAAAAAGTGAAAAAAAAAAAGTTAGATTTTGGTGTGCTTTCCATTTCCTTCTAAGAAATGACCTAAAATACCTTGAAACTCCTCAAAATTGATGCATATGCTACCATTCAGGAAAGACCCTGAATAGACTCTGATCATAATAGATGAAATTCACTTTTCTAATAAATAGCTCATTTTACTCACTTTTGGGCTAATAGTACAACATCCTTTTTCTGTATGTTAGGCTGCTTTCATGGTCCTTGCTGTGATAGTATCTGCATACTTTGTAAGTGGGACAGTTTTGTTATGTGCAGATGGTAGTGTCACTCTGAAGCCCACCTTTATAATGAATTGCATTTAATTCATTTCCTTTGCCAACAGATTGCAAACTCTAGACATGGCCAAAATGATGTATATTTAAGCTTTCATATATTGAGCAGCACCAACAGAAGGTGGAGTTCTTAAATCACAAGCTATGATGACTCTTCAAAAAAGCATGTTAATAATTCTAAGATATTTTAAGCTGTAGACTATAATCTGACTGTCTGGTCATCTGTTGTCCCTAATTTATGCCACTTTTCATCCTTGAGTGACAGGTTCAGTTCTTGCTAGAATTCCTCAATTTTAATATTCATGCTGGAGAGATCCTTGACATCTAAGTTTGATACCCTCCAAAAAACTCCAAAATTTTCATTCTATTTTTTTATTTCCTACAACTTAAACTGTAAGCTCTTGGAAAATATCTTTGTGTTGTGTATTCACCCAATGTCAGGCACAACCGACCTCCTTCTTGGTCAATAATTAGGCAATGATTATGATTATCATGATTATGGTCTATGACATGATTATGACTATCTCCTTGATTTTGATTAAATATAAACTCACAGCTTTCCATATCACCAGTGTTTTTAAATATTTCATAGACACTCTGAAATTATTTCTGAACTTCTGCTTTCACTTTTCCGTAGCCATGTGATTACAATATTTAGCCTTATAATAGTAAAATGCATATATTTTTTTTTAAAAAATCAAGAGAATATGATCACAACGGCCGATACTGAGAATCCAGTAGTAAGAAAAAACTGCATCCACCACTGAAAATGTTCATGTTTCAGCCAGTCTTAGCAGATAACTAAATCAAGGGACTAACTTGAAAACAGGTCTTTTACCCCTTCTTCAGCCCACCCCAGGAGCAGTCAGTAACATTTCTACAGAAATGCTCTGATGACTTCAACAATTTCAGTTCTGCAACTGAAGAAATATGTCATTTGTACATCTACTGAATGACCGCCCGTTAGAAAAGTCCTCTTACCTTTATTCTTAACTGTCCTTCACCTTTGTCATAGCTTTTGGCAATTTGCATAATAAGAAAATTTATAAATATGTAAAATTGTTTATAATATGCCCTCTGATAAAATGAAAGTATTTTGGTATGGATAAGCAAGACAAAAAAAATAAAAATTACAGTACTAGATAGTAGAAAAAAGTAATGCAAAACCAACCCAAGATCATTCACTATCCATACCTGAAAGCCACATGAAAAATATGCTGCAATCACCCATAGAATTTTTCCTTTTTTAACAAAAGCAATTTTATTCTTCAGAAAATACAAGCTTTCTCCTACCTAGTGCATTTGCAAGCAAACGAAAACCAAGAAATAGGATCATTTAAGCAGGCAATGAGAAATCAAAGACCTTCATTATTGATTTGAAAGTCATGAACACTTTTTTCACACCCAACAACAGCTCTGTCTGCTAGATCACAGAATCACAGAATAGCCTGAGTTAGAAGGGACCCACAAGGATCATCAAGTGCAATTCCTGGTGCTACACTGGACACGCCAAAAATCATACCATATGCCTGAGAGCACTGGAGATGAAGGATTTCTTTTTGAGCCCTGTATCTGACCGGATCAAATCTGTCAGCCAACTACAATATTTTATTCAATGTACAAGAAACTGGTTTATCCATAGTGACTTTACCCAAAGGACTACATGGTTCTTTCTTATCCTCTTTGGAACCCTTTATTCTCAAGTGAGCAAAATCAAATTGCAAATTATTAGGAACTATGCTAAGCTAAACAACGTTTAGCTTAAACTTTGCTTCTAGTTCCCTATAAAATATTATTTCTTCTTTGGTTATCCCTCATGAAAATGTATGTTATGCTCATGCTCCACTTTATCTTCACATTTGTGGTTGCTGTCTTTGTACTTCTTCATTACTCTGGTTGCATTTAATGACCTTCCCAAGACAACGAATGGGACAACACTCATTAATTTTGATATATTTCTTTTCTCTCTTCATTTACTTAACACATGCCTATAGGAATAAGAAAGTAGAAAGAAAAATTGTTGGTGGTTTTTTTGTTTGTTTTGTTTGGTTGGGCTTTGTTGTTGTTGTTGTTTGTTTAAGTTGAGCTGTAATTCATGACCTTAATCTGAGCATTTTGGTCAACTGTATGCAGCAAACAAAACAAAATCTTTACATTAAAATCAATAGAGCATTTATTTCACAGATAAGAGGAATGTAATAAACAGTCTAATGTGATACTATCTTATTCAGCCATTATTAATAGTCATCAATATTCGGACATCATTAAGCAGTGTTGACTGAATGTGAGAGGAGCTAGTCTCAGCTAACTCTTGTATCATATGGAGACTAAATTAGGATTTCAATAATTGCTGTTTCTTAATGGCTAACAAAAGGTATTCCTGTATTGCCACTGTGTCATTTATGAGTTCCATAAATAACTAATTAACCTCTGTAACAAAAGTCAGCTTTAAAACATGAGGTAGTCTCTCTCTGTACAAGTGGTGGGCATCTAAGAAAAGACGCAACATGAAGCTTACACTCTTCTTTATGACAGAGTCCTCCACAGAAATTAAATGCTTATTGACGCCATGTTAATGTCCATTTAGTAATTCTGCCATTTTTGTTTGTTTTAATATAGCACTCAGTTTTACAGTAGAGCAGAATTATGCAGTTTAGAAGTATGAATATTAAAAAAGGATATAATTAAATCTGTAGCCTGAAACCTCTGTCTAAAGCTATAATGACAAATTTAGTCCATATTTATTATGGTGCACAAGGGACTTTAACTAGATCATTAGTTTATATGCCTTACTCAGTAGCGAAGTTCTAAAACTTCACATTTTGCATATTATTACATTATTCATTTTTTCAACTAGGCATAAAATATGGCTTCCCAAGAGTACAATACCTAATTCTTCAAAATATACAAAGATAGCAATAAAATGATTAAATTACAACTCTTACATCTGTTCTTCTTGTCTGATTATAAATTAAAATGTTCAAAAACACAAGAAAACAACACAGGTAACAAATACGTTTAACCTGCATATTTTCCCAGAATCAAAAAATTTACCAAACTCCATCCTCTCAATTACAAGTGCTATTGGCTTATCCCCTTCTCCACAGCTGGTTGTGTAACTTTTGGAGTGGTTGTGAAAAAGAGTATAATTTGACCATAGATTTAAAAATCACTGACTCTGACTGATAACACGGATTAGGTGCTATGAACTCACCAACACAGTTACTGAGAAAGACTGATCAAAGAACTCAATGAGATTTCTGTCTGTATGAACACATTGCTTTAAAACCCCCATAAAATGTTATGCCTGTCAGGAGGAAAATATAAAATGCTATTCTAAACCACTACCCATCATTGCAAAATGCTGCTTGGTGTTTTCTTTATCAATTACACATTAACAAATCTTTAATCCAATGATGGAAATGCACCAGTGCAGGTGACACTGACAAATTATCCTTGGCACAGTCTCTGAACTCATAACACATTTCAAAGAAGAGTACCCTGAATATAAAATGCATGAACTATTAAATCACAATGCCTACTGAGAAATTTAATTTTAGGCAGTATTATTAGGAAAATGATTATTTACCGAAAAAAAATTATTTTTGAGAACAATAAATGTATTTTAAAATCTATTATTTCACTCACCTGGAACTATGTTTGTTTCCTAAAATAAAAAACAAATGCGCAAAGAAACTGTTTAAATTACTGTCATCATAATGGCACTGCATCAGTATTATGCAGTAAGGCATTACTGGATGCCATTGTAGGCGTCCGTGGATAAATTAGGAGAGCAGAAGTTACGAATGAGTGCTCCTTGAATGCTTCTGAACTGATTTGAGTTTTCATCAAATTGAGATACCATACTATGTATCCAGTTTTCATTTGTCTTGAATGGCTGTGTTTACCCTAGATAAAGATTATTCTGTATGTTCCCTTGACATATGCCTTCCAGATACATTTTATGACAATATCAAAAAGGTATTTTCTTTTTTTTTTAATCATGGATGCTTCAATTGCAAATCAAAACACATGAAATAAAGAAATACAGGAGCTTCAATGATCAAAGCTCTTCCAGTTACTGAGCTGAATCCATGTAAGACAACTTACAAAATGTCCCCTGAAGATTTAACTTGCTGTTTTGAAAAAATAATACTCCACCTGATCATGTGTACAAAATAAATCTAAAAGATGCTTCCATTAAGTTGAGAGAGGGAAACAAAAAAATTGGATGAGGAAAAGAACTTAGAAGAATTCAAAAGCTGTCACATGGAAGATATTCCTGTTTACAAGAGTTCCTTTGATTTATGTACTAATACATTGAAAATATACCTCATTCACCTAATCTGGAGGGGCAAGCAAGAGAAAGGGGAAAAAATAAAAGAAACTGGCTTCATTACATGGTGTCCCTCGATAAATAAAAACTCGATCTGGCCTCTGTCCACTGCTGTTCTAAATGAGCCCAGTCAGTCTGGTCCATGTTTTTTCATTTCATTTTCTCAAGCCAAATGACTACCATCTGCTGTCACAAAGCTGTCACACAATCAGTAATGGAAGATTTCTAAGGAATATAATGGCTGAAGACTGAATATATGACATTCCAGCTTCTATCTAGCAGAGAGAGAACAGCAACCCATTTGAAAAGAAACAGCAGTAGTGTTCTCCCACTTCTCAGCAAGTGCATTGTAATACAAATCTTTATTTGGACTCAAGACGTTGACAGGTCAATTGAACAGAATAAGTCTAGTTTATGATGCAGTTGTCAGAAGTGGTTAAAGCAGGAGTCTGTTTACCGGCGCCCTGAGATATTCCAACAATTTTTCTTGCAAACCAGCACCTTGAGGTTAATTACTTTACCAATTTGAGTAAATGGCAAGCCATATTCCCATCTGTCTCCATTAGTTCCCCACTATTTCTCAATTTATGATGTCTGGGGTCAAGGCTGTGGTACAAAAGAAGAGCTAATAAAGCATGAATGGAGTAATTTTCTGTTTATACAAATGTGGTAGCCACAGCATAAATATGGAAGAGACATTTGAGAAATGCATATTCTTTGCCTTGAAACATCCAACGCTAACTGTATTTGAAGGAGTAAAAAACAAACACTAGCAATGAAATATTGTTTCCATACATCTATATCTTTAACAAAACCTGCTATGTCCTGTGCAGTACTGTACTGCTCACTTGCACAGGAATGAGAGCAGTTCTGAAAACAGTTGATCTCCACTAAGCTTGCTTGTTCACCAATGGCAAGCTGCCTGGGAAAGAAAAAAAAATCTCCTTAATCTGGTTTCAAAATGCAATACTACTGAAGCTTTCATTCCTCAAGCAAACATTTCTTGCTGTCTTTTTAAGACTTAGTGGTGGAATCCCTTAAATGCTGTTTAGCAGTGTGACTGATTTAAGAGCATCTCAAGGGACAATACCTATTTTACTTCTGTTTGTTCATTAAAACACTGTGAAGGTTTACTACTACATTAAAAAGCTTGGACTTTCCTTTCTTTTTTGGTTTTAAAGTCAACCACATAGCTGTTTTCTATTCAAAATACTTAATACGTATAACAAATGCCTTAGATAAATAATGAATAGGCTAGATTGATAAATTTTGCCTAATCTACTTTGTCTAAATAGTGGAAGTCCAAAAATAGACGATAATATTTTGGCCATTTGCCACAAATAGCAGAATTATTCATTAATTAAAGACCACAATAAAATAAATTTTGCAGCAAATGAGGCATAAAGCATGTATTTTACCATAAATGATTCAAAATAGAATAGAAGTAATAATGGTCTATTGCTGTTTGTGTAGTGTAAAAAATTTAATCTATGACATATCCATCAGAAACCACAGGAACCCATTAATGTGAAGCAAATCAGTGTGTATATATACATACTAATTCCTGTAACACAGCCTACAGAATAATGTATTTTAATATTACTGTAGTTGTCCCTGAGCTCAGACCATAAGCCAGCCAGTAAAGATGACAGCAAAACTGTCAAAGAACAAAGTTGAATATCAACTCTACTGACTTCTTAGGAAGTCAGAAATTAAGATTTGTACTTAAAATAGTCAACATCAAGAACCAACACTGTTACTAGTACTATCTTATTGAAAGAATTTGTTGAACTGTTCATCAGGACTGTAGAATATTTATCACTTCTTGTTTTGCAAAGAAGCAAACTGAAAGGCAGATGATTACACAAGTTAAATAAATTGTAAAATACTACTACCAGCCAAATGACTTATGTGCATTCCTGGGCCAAGCTACTTAGTACCACGTGACTTACTTCAACAATGCAAGAGGACATATATACAGTGGACACACAAAGTGCAATAATGTTGCTCTATTAGATGCTTCTTGCAAAAGCACAGGGCACATGAAGAATTAAGGTATGATATAAGGTAACTTCTGATTTTACAGAAGTAACTCATTACTCATATTCTACAGATCACTCTAATTAGTAAAGTAGCAACAATATAATAATTCTGTCAAAATATTTTGCAAATTCTTATGAACTATTCCCAATCTTGGGAACAGTAGAGAATCTTTTAATTTTGCTAACAAGGAAGATAAATTTCAGTAAGTAACATCTAAAAACACAGAGAAAAGTCAGTGACAAAATTATTATGATCAGAAACAGACTGTAATGGTTTGCAATGTATTTCACTATCAACATATATGAAGTTGAATATGTTATGCTACAAGGGGAATATTGCCCTTCTGTAGACTTCAGTGTTCAAAAGAAACCTAATGCACACAGAAGAAAAGTATTTTGAAAAGTAGGTTTCGTTAATATATAGAAAGTTTGTAAATAGTCATACACAGAACAGCCTTACAGTACATTCTATGAACCAAATTCCAGGGGTAACTATTTTTGTGTTTGAGAGGATCTTCTTCAACAGACAGTCTAAAGCTGCATGAATTTTACTAAGAGTTAGGGTTGGGTGTTTTTTTTAATATTTGAGCTCTCAGTATCTCTTGCTCCTCAGGGAAAGCTAAAATGCAAGGAAAAACTAAAATGCAAGGAAAAACAACCCAAATGAAATAATTTAACTCCTCTTACCAGATCAGGAACACAGAGAAAGAAAATGTGTTCTGTATAGATATGTATGTAAGTATTTTTAAAAGCCTGTTTATTTGGTATATAGCACACAATGACTAGACAATGTAGTAGATATGGTTACAAGTTTATACTGCATTCTGACATATGTCCTAGAAGTGAGATTGTGCACAGAAGTCAAGAATATTTAGGATCATTCAAGGCTGGATGGGACCACGGTCGGTCACCTAGTCCAGCTTCCTGCATTTACCGCAAAGGTCTTACATTTGAGAATATGTGTTTGAATTGCCCAAATATGAGGGGAGGAAAAGTGACCTTCCTCATCTCATCTGAAAAGAGCTTCTAATTCACCAGTGGAATTAGAAGCAGGGGAAAATCATCTTACATTTTGTAGAGATAATAACAGTAAATTTCTGATCCCATAACCATTTAGATTCAGTGGGATTAACAAAATTATTTTATGGCAGCAACATTACATTCAACAGCTCCAATTGTTTTGCCATTACAATTTTTAAAAAATTAAAGAGGAGATGAAAGGAATAGTTCTTGAAAAGAACAAATTTTTAAAAAAAAGTGAAAACAATATACTTCTATTTTCCACATAGTTCCACTTTGCCAGTTTTTCTCATTATTGGTCTTCTGACTGTATTTTACAAAACATGCTTCTGCTGGTAGATGTGAGTTCTACATCCTAATGTTGCTCCGACACTAGCCAAACACCTAACCTACAGATGATTGGGAATGCAGAGAAGGGGAAAGGTGATTCTGGTTATCATTTTCCTTTTTCATGATATAACAAAGCACACAAACAAGTATGAACAGCCTTTTCATACATGAAGAATACTTGATGATATACTTACACTCTGCAAGAACCCAATTAGTCTGAATAGTTATTCTATAGTAATAACTAGTATGTTATATATCTTTCTGTTCAACATACTTTGGAAGAGGATGCATTTAAACCACACAATCCACTTTTAACTGCAAAATAAGATTTTTCTGAAGAAGAGCTTGTTTGGAAGAGCTGTTAAACAGTTCTGCCTCTTCTAAGTTCAGTCCCCTTGTAAGCACTATGATTTCTGCTTTCAGCTACTGCAGAGTTTTCTTAAGGAAAAAAAAATAAGAGGAACCAGCTCATCAGCTAAATGCAATTCAGCTCTACTGAAACTAGTGAGATGGCATTAAACACTGTAATTCATTTTACTGTGAGTAAAACTAGAAAAGGGTTAAATGGCAAGAGGGGAACATATAATAAATGAACAAACAGAGGCCTGGATTTGCTATATACTTTCTTTGACATCTTGAGAAAGTTACTGAGGGCTTCACTCAACTCTTAGTGAAGTTAGGGAAATATTTCTAGTAGTCTCATAGAGCTTTGAATCTGCCCATCCATATCAATATTCCTTATTTTTTCCATATGTAAAAATAAGATAATTATGTTCATTCTGGCTGAGGAGGTAGCTGCTTACTGCATGAAAGGTTTCAAGAAGCTGTTTCCTTCTTGTGGAAATAGAGGAAGTATTTATATAAAATGAAAATTTACTAGAAGAGTGAATTATTTTTTGGATGAATAGCCGTAGTGAAATCAATCTGTTGTTAGGTGGATAATTCTCATGATATACTAAAGAATGTTCTTTAACCCCTAAAGGGATAATGATTTACACACAAAGAAAGTAAGCTGCATACTAGACTATAGAAATCTGCCAACAGAAAAAGACTGGATGTGTTTGAAAACACTAGAAAGAAAAATACTGTGAAATGTTATCAATATTGAGGAGGTTTTGTGGCTTACTGAACAAGCACGAAGGTCTAAAGATCCTCAAGGGAAGATGAAAATGAAATTCAGAACCCTTCAACCCATGGGAACTTGTAGAGGGAATACTATGAGCAAATGTTATTGATACTTTAACAACTCTCAGGCTACACAACGGGGGGGATTGCCTGCCTCAGTCAAACCTCCAGGGCCACTATAAGAATTCCAAAAACTTGCTATTCTTGTTGATATTTAAGAAAAGAAGTGAAAGTCTGAATAGTACAAAACCCAAAATCCTGTGGTATTGTGAGAGCACACTCAATGTGAAGAGAAACTCTTACTGTCATAGCCTGTGTTCTTCTATTGCCATCCAAAATATTCCACAATCTTTCACAAGCATTAAAAATTAGCTTAAGTTGTAGTTTGCAAAATATTTCAGAGAAGTCTGTGTGAAAGGAGGTATAAAAGATTTTCAGCAGTTACCTGTTTCACATTGGCAGGACATGCCATCATGACTGTATTACCTAATCTTGCTGTCTGAGTGTGCCAGTTAGACCCTGAAAGCCTCAAAGTGGGTGTCCTGTCTTGTAACGTGAGTCACTGAGTGCTAAGTATAATTGGAAGAAATCCAGGAAAGTAATTCCTTTTAAGACCCGAGGTCGAAGCTCAAAAGGAAATCTCAATGTAAAAAGCCAGCCTCTTATTCTCTAAGCCATTCAGCCTTCTCAGCATTTCAATTTTTATTCATTTTTTGTCCCTGTGTTCTACTGGATGGAGTTCATGAAACGGAGGGGTTTATATGTTTATTAAAAATATACTGGAACATTGGAAGTCACTGGAAACCCTTTGGGTTACACTGTTTCATCACCTAACTAAAAAAAATAGCCAGTACCACTATATGTGAATATGGCAATGCAGCATTAAACAGTTGGAAATTGCTAGTATCAACTTAATTAATAAAAATCATGATATAATAACTGAAGTGAAAGGGTAGTTAAGTGTTTCAAAAACCTGCAAGCTAGTATCACAAAGATGAATTATCTCAGGAAAGAGAGACTAGAAAGTAATAGCTCAGTGATATACAAGCTGCCAAAAAAACCAATACAACAACAACAAGAAGTCATCATCTTACAAACAAGCAGGATTATTTTAGGATTGCACTGAAATTCCACCTGATTTCAGCTGCCACAATTTGTGCTACCGGCTGAAATGGAAACCACCTTAAATGAGTACAAGGGTTGAATCCAACTTCTAATTTGCAAATTACATCTGCTTTATAGAGCATTTTTACAGAGCCTCATAATTAGAAAAACATGGCTTATATTTATCTCACTTCCTAAACCATAAAACCCCCCTAGTTTTATTTTTAAAAGACTAATTACATGATTGAGAAAAGCCTCTAATTTCTGAGAACATACTCATCTAAGACAAATAACTTTTAAGAAGAGTAATAAAATAATGTGGAACTGTAGGAAGGCATTATTAAACAAACACATTTGGTGCTCAGAACACTGACTGCTCCTGTGCTCTGAATTTGTTTCTGATTCTTGAACTAGCACTGCTTGAAGCAAAAGATGCAGTTTTGTCAAGTGATAAAGCAACAAGATATATTAGCCTGCTTCTGTTAAGAAACTCCTAACCAAAACAAAACAAGGGTTTCTCCATCTTGTGCATGCTGTATCTCACAAAATGTCCTAAGACATTCAGATGTTTTCTACAGAGAATCTGTTCAAATTTGTAAATGACTCCTGTGGGCTCTGTCAATACAGAAACATCAGCTTTGCTGTTTGTTCTTTGTGGCAGGATGGTTAGGTATGCTTTCAGTTCCTTATTGTCCTATCTGTAAAAAAGAATTAATGCATCTGATAAATGGAAAGAATTCTTCTCAGATTTGCTTCACTTATGATATCTGTTGTACATAAGGTCTTTGGTACAAGCAGTTACAAGAATTTTTACTGCTTTTCTAGGAAACACAATAAAACCATACAAAAACTAGGCCACATATGAATGCAAGCAAAGCTTGTTTATAACCTGTGAATGTTTTGGACCTT
Source organism: Bucco capensis (assembly GCA_013396975.1). Taxonomy (NCBI): domain Eukaryota; kingdom Metazoa; phylum Chordata; class Aves; order Piciformes; family Bucconidae; genus Bucco; species Bucco capensis. The sequence continues at coordinate 242,859 of VWZO01011167.1, read as the reverse complement.
AGAAGTTATGGTGATAGAGGAGGAACAAAAAAAGAGAAGGTGAAACAGATTTAAATGCCAAAAGTTCTAGAAATAATTCAGCCTAGCATTGTCTCTCTGTTAGGAGAGAATGGTCTGAAAATAAAAGAATGAAGGGATACTACAGTAAACTACAAGAGCAAGAAATCATCTGTTAGTGCTTCCCTGCTTTTCTAAACTGGATTACAAATCTTAAGGTGTTTAGATTTCATATGTACCTTGATACTGAGGTAATTCTCAGGATTCAGACTGTGCTTATACCCATCGAATAAGCATGCCTCATGTCACAGAATCACGGAATCATGAAGTCCAAACATCTACCTATCACCACCATGCCCACTAAACCATGACCCTATCTCTTGGCAACATAGCTGATTGCTGAATATCACCACCTGGTCAGTATTTTTTTTAAGTACACAAGTGGATCTCCTTTTAGAAGTAATAATTTTGCATGTTGTACTTAAATAAACTGTCTTTCATTAATCTCTATCTTTGATTAATGAAACAATTTTTAAACTTTCTTTTCATTTTAAAATAGGAGCCTCGGCAGTTCATGTGAAGTTTCAAGATACTCATTTACAGTGAGTAGCTCACGCTAAAGAACATGTCAGGCATCAGCAGTTTTTAAAGATAGAGCTACTGCATTCATTAGGATTAATGCCCTTTTGACCGCGTAAGTTTTGACTGCATAAGTTTTCTTAGGCTACAAATAATGTGACTTGAGAAGGATCACTGTCTTTCTCTCCCCTTATAAAGCCAAATACAGCTATCCAAATCTGAGCATACTTGTTGCTGAGCAGGTAAATGAGAGAAATCATATGCTGAAGGACCTACCGTAAGTATTATTTCTGTCTGCACTGACAGCTAAATAGCTTACCCATCATCTGAAATTAAGGCTGCTTAGGTCTTAGGCCAAGACTTACACCATTTTACTTATACTCATTTACTTATACTGATTCCCAAAATTGCATAATTGGTTGTTTTTTTCTGTTGTTCATACACATTTCATCATGTGTTTGAGGAACTCAGAAAGGAAGGTAAGGAAAGATACAGCATATCCACCACATAAGGACATTTGCCTGGCCATGTATGAGAAGTTCTATGGTAGAGAACTGAGGTGATGTGTTTCAGAGGTAAAAATTTATTTCTGTGTTGTGACTATTATTTCAGTATCTGTATCTGATATATGAGGTAAGCAATCTTGAAATTAGCAGATTAATACTATAATTATTACCATGACTATATGTCATGCTTTCGTGTCGGAATGTTTGCAAATAAATTTTTTCAGTGATTTCTGGTAAAAAGTTCTGAAAACATATTTTTTTAAGAGAAAGAAAAACCATTCTTTTATAGATTACTGCTTAAGGGCTCTTCTAGTTAAGTATTTCATCAGAAGCAACTGCATCACTGCATCCTGGCTATTCGGGGGTTTTACTGCTCTAAATAAAGGGTGAGGTACTGAACAAAATGTCTTCTGGAAAAGCAAACTCTTTGTGTTCCCTGTATATAATAAAGGGCAGGCTGTGTCTTAAGATGTGGCACACTATTTTTTACATAGAAGTAGGATGCTCATCTGATGCTAAAACAGCAGAATTTTTCTTTCAGTGGCTAGACAGCAGGATGTAATCCAAACTCTAAACTGGCAGTGGGGGTTGGAATGTGTATAGCAATGCTGATTTGATAGCTGAGCAATGAAATATCCTCTAGGTTACTTCCCATGAAAGAACTAATAAGGGCACTTGTTTTCAATCACAGATGCTCTCTGCTCAGTCCTATTCTGAAGTGCTTTATTCAGAGTTTCCCCAATCAATATTTTGACTTTGAGAGGCAGAGCTATTAGGGGTTGTTTAGCTTGAGAGCTGGAATGCCAGGTCTTGAGCCAGGCAGCCCTCCTCTACCATTTTTCAAAAGAAGGCAAGAGAAAAAAACAGTAGATGCAAAGAAATAGCATAAATTCCAACCCTAGCTGACAATCTTATTTTCTTAATAGAAAAAACCCCACATTTTATAGGTTTTAAAAATGTGCAAAACCAAAGCACTGGAGGAACATACCATGGAGAATATGTCATAATGTCATAACTTATTCCTAAAATGAGCAACAGTTTCCTGGTTATTGGGTTTTGGAATGTCACTTTCCTTTTCCTAGAATGACATTCTTAGCAAACTCAAACATATTCCTTTGACTATTATATGGAGTGATTAGCTAATTAAATCACAATTTGGATTTTTGTGCCAGGCTAGGAAGAAAATATAACAGGATGGGAATATATAAAAAAATATCTCTTTTCTTTAGGTCTGTTAATGGACTTTTATGTATCATAGGTAAGAATTCACTTTAGTTCTAAGTTGTAAAATACCTGTGAATACATCAAAATCCATTTCAAGCAGCAGTTTATTTTTGCTTCTCCCACCAACTCCCCCAAAAAAGCCATTCTACCAAGCACACGCATACTGTGAGAGAATATACTATCTCACTGTCACAGAAAAATGACAAAGGAAAACTGAACTTCTTTGCAATTAAAATATTTAAGAAAATAGATTAGAGAATGTTTATTACTTGAGTTCCCAATCACAGTGGATGACTGCACCTTTATCATCTGTTTTCTGTCCTCAGTATGCAGCTATCTCTTTTGAGAAGATTATTTGTATGGCAGCTTATATTTTGTTGAATTTTCTTCATTTTGGTTACATACCCTTAAAGAAATTGTGTTTAATTCGCATAAGGGTTATATCCTATTTGATTTTACTTCATATGCTTTTGTTTTTAAGACTACCATCACTTTTTACCAACAGTTCTTTGCCTTCCAAATGCTGCTCTTCCCAATGTATCTTAAAATATTTACTAGGAAGAAAAAACAAACAAAGAAAAATGTCTGTAGTTTAGTACTCATGTCTGGAAGCCAGAAGTTTCTGAAACTCATCATCTACCCATCTTTTTGTAGCTTCTGCTATTATAGGCAACAATCTAAAGACCTTTTATATAAATTAAATAAGAAAAAAAGAAAGTTCTGTTATTCCAGACACTTGTTTTACATTATTACAATTTTACATTGGTGCTTGTCACTATTTTCTTCTCACTTCATCTTTTTGCTATTGATCATCCATTTTTGATCTCACACACTGAGGAATGACATTGTTTTCCCAATGTTCAGGGTGGAACTTTAAAGCAAGCTATTTTTTTAGGACTGCTTGCTATCAACACTGAAGCCAAACTGAGCAGACCTGGTTACTGACTTGATAAGGTGGCAAATAAAGATTGAATGAGCACAGAGCAACATTTAATTTTTTTTGTACAATCAAAAAGATCCTTCTCTACTTTGCAAACAAAATATCAGATATTTTTTTCTAAAAATGACTTTAAAATAAATAGAAGTTTAAGTAGTAGATAATGAATTGTAACCATTGTTATTTTAATTAAACTGATCTGTTAAAAATATTTAGTTGGGGTTTTTGTTTTATTTTAGCATATATTTATTCTTTTGGTAGTACAGACTGAAAATTTTTGTTAAAGGATAATGTGGTTTTGCTTTTAGTAGGAAGACAGCCAAATAAGTCACCTACATATGCCAAATGGGAAACTCTGCAGTTGCCTAATTTTCTTTCTCTTGATTCAAACTAGGTAGTATTGTGTTGCAAACTATAATTCCCAATTCCTGTTGGCCAACCCCGTATGCATCTGACTGACTGTTTAGTAGCACTCGGCACACTGAACAGGGCAGGTTTGTTCTGCTGAAGACTTTTATTACCCATCTGCCACAAATCAGGACTGTGATCTAATTCATTCTATTTACATTAAAACAACAACAGTATCGCTTCTCACGGGTATGCAGTGTTATGATGGGGAAAAAGTAATTTGACAATTCATCTTTCAATGTCTTTTGCCAGTACTCAAAAAAAAAAAGTGGAAATACAGTCCTTTCATTAGAAATGCTGCAAAAACCCCAATATTTCTCCCCAGAATGCATAGCATCGAGGAGATATCCCACCATTTGGAATGTACTTATTTCCTGACTACAATTAAACAGTTGATATAACTCCATCATTTGAGGCATTTTATGTGCTTTCTTTTACAGACTGTTTTTCTAGTTCTGATTCAGCAAGGCTTTTTCCTTCCATCAGGCTCAAGTGCTTGATTTAGGAGTTATGGGTATTAAGTCCATGTAAATGGTTTCACTACTATGCAAAATATCCAACAAAAATATGTGAGTACTCTCCCTTCAAAATCCAACAATCTTTCTATCATCCATCTTTACAGTACATCTTACACAATTACAAAACAGGATGCTGAATGTTTAGAAACTGTTACACAGATAGACTGGAGTGTGCATGTGTGTGTGTGTGTGTGCTTGCATGAAGACAGGAGGGGGATGAATGGGAAGAATCTGAATAACAATGATTTCAGAAAGCAGAGGTTAGAAAGAAACATGCCTTTAAAACAGTGCACACAGTTGTACCTTCCTTACTGTAATTTAGACAAAACCAAACTGAAGGTATGTGGGAAGCTAAGCATGGTATATCAATATTTATGCTTCTTGGAATTTACAAACCAGCAAGCTCCCATGCAAATGTTAGAGCTACATAAAGGAAACATTGTTTTCTGCAAATCATGCTTCAAGTCATATACTCTGAAATAAAGATTTCAAGAGTATATTGGCCTTTTTTGATTTTTATTTTATTTAGAAAGCTGTCATTTACAAGGCCAAGCCTCTACCAAAAAAAAAATTCCTGTTTTAATGATGGTCTGTATTATTTATTGCATGTACTAGCTATGAATACATTATTTCAAAAATGCTTAAAGTTGGCTGAAAAATCTACAAGCATTCCCTTCCTCCTCCTGTACAGAGATCAAATCCTGCTCAGCAATTTCTCTGGTCTCAAATGAAGCAAATAACATATTTTTTTTAAACTGACATAGACAGCTATTAATCCTAAGCTCTCTGCTATATTCATAAACAACAAACTTAAGAATAACATTTTCTACAAATTCTGGATAGTTCTGCATGGACAATTTTCAGTTCTGTCAAGTGAAGCCAAAGTAATATTCCTCTGTCATGTTTACAGCCATCTATGTAGATGCAAAGTCAAGTTTGGACAGCTTTGATCCTGATAAGGTACAGATATTTTGATATGAAAGATGACTACCTTAGTTTGAAAGCACAAATGGATTTAAATGCTTCAAGGACTGGGAAGAAATGGTCAGAAAGGTAAGGCTCATTTCAAGGTAAGTTTTCTAAATACCATGAGATATGAATTAAAATGGTAGCCATATTTGCAAATATTTGGTATCTTGTTCATGCTGATAACCTGACCACAAGATGAAAGAAATAAAAAAATAAAGCCAACCCCCCCTGGAAAACCTTACAGTTCTTGTAACTGAAACTGAACTTAAAAAGTACACACCCATCAGAATCCCATAAAAATACTTTCTGACTATTTGGTAATTTCTGACTATTTAGGGGTTTTTGCTGCTTCCATTTTTTGCTCCTCTTGGAAGAAGTGGGCATGCAAACATCATCATTTCAAGAGCAGTAAGACAAACAGAGATTCAGAATGGATAAAAATGCTTACAGTCATCTGTACATTTGTGATTGGGAGGGGAGGGAATTTTGCAAAAAGCATAACACCAGATCTTTGAAACGCTCTTGGACATATATCAAGTCTTAATGACTGTCAAGCATCACAGTTCTTTTAGTAGCTCTCAGATAATAGCTGCCTTCTAAGGTAAGAATGTGAAAACTATTACATAAAAGTGTGTGGAGACCTTGAGAGTAAATTATTAAACAGAAATTAGGAAGTTTGGCTGACAACCTGCTGAAACTAAAACTGAAAGAAAAAAATAAACATTTAAAATATTTCCTTTAGGAAAGAAACATCTAATTCTCTTTCTTGGAATCATCAATTTCAGGAGATATTTAAGGAATGACTTCGTTAAAATTTGTAACACACAATTCTACGGAAATTTTAGTAATTCGGAGTTTGACTATTTCCAAATGCAACATGAATTGAATGTGACTCGAAGGAAAAATTATCCCCTTTCTTGTTATCATGGGATTACTACAATTTTGTAGAGGTGCAATTTTAACTGAAAAACATAATTTTCCATAATATCACTTGTATGCACAGATTAGATTTGAATTACTAGACAAAAGTTCCTGTTGTTTTTGTAATTTTAATTCACTTTTTGACAGGTAGGATCTTGATTATCTAGTGCCAGCTGTACAAATTGAGAAGTCACTCACTATCCTGTTATTTTTTTCATGATAAATTACCTAAGGATATTTTTCATGATCAAGTATTGGATTCTACCTGTCTCCTACAGAGAAGATCAGAAAGCTGCACCTTTTGCCTCAGTTTTGCCAGTTCCATTGTGAAGTTATTCTCTGTTATTTATTTGGATTAAAATGTTTCAACACAGTACATGACTTCAAACATGTATCATGTATTGTGAGAGTATCTGGACAATGGAAAATGGCAAGTAATGCAGGGCTTGGGGCTCAGTTTCAAATTTATCATCTAGAAGCACATTCTCAAGTGGCTGACTAACATTATCTGTCTCTCCTTCCTATAACTAAACACATCCATGTGAAAAGCAGCATAATGTGCTCACAAAGCTTTCATTTCCATCCCCTCCCCACAATCTTAGTTTTATTTATTGAAATTTCCCCTTTATATTTAATGTAAAAAGTTATTTTGCACTGCCACCACTGCAGGAGCTCTTTAAATGATTCAAGGTAGTATAGCTTTCATTTAGGTTTGTGCCCTCCAGTCTGTTTATACTGGTCGATACACATGTCTGAAAAATATAATGGATTAGCACATCATTCAACAAACTAGTCAGAAGGCAAGCTCAAGGCGACAGAGACCAAAAAGTAAATTACAGCCAGTAGTAGGGACAGGCCATGCCTACAGCTAGGAAATATCATATCAGTACAAAACCTGTATTCTGTGAGAATGTTACTTGAACTGAAATGGATGAAAAATTTACACTGAAACATAATAAAACAATCAGCTCCGTGATTTCATACAAAACTATAAATTGTACAGTTTATGATGCACAATGCAAAACCTAATTCTCACAAGCAGTGTGTTCCAGTCACACCTCCTATCAACAACAGGCATTATCCCTGTAACATAAAAGGAGTATTTGTCTCCAGTTAAGTACTTTCTATATCAAAGCTTATTGTTGTGCAAAACATAACATGCCAAAAAAAGTTCATTTTGAAAAGCTGTGAAAACGTATTTTATATAGGTAAAGCAAACACACACAGAGATGTAATACAGCCTCAAAAGATGGAAGTTCATTCTCCTTAGCATACACTCAAGGTGAAGTTCAGCTGCTACAATTTTTAGCATATATGTAAATAATTAAACTGTCTTCTATAAGTGATCATTGTATATTTTTCTTTTTGAACCTCCTGAAGTTGATCAGAAAACCAAAATCAAAGCATTTTATCTTTACTTCTTGTATTGGGTTTGCATGCAAGGTTTCTGCAGTGGAGGGGCTACAGGGGTAGCTTATGTGAGAACCTCCTAGAAGCTTCCCCAATGTCTAACAGAGCCAATTCCAGCCACCTCCAAGACAGACCCACTGCTGGCCAAGGCTAAGCCCATGAGTGACAGTGGTAGCACCTCTGTGATAACACATACAAGAAGAAGTGGAAAAAAAAATGAACAGCACAACTGGAGTTGGAGAGAGGCGTGAGAATACGAGATAAACAACTTTGCACACACCAAGGTCAGTGAAGAAGGCGGGGAAAAGGCACTGGAGCAGAGATTCTGCTGCAGCCTGAGGTGAAAATCATGGTAAGGCAGGTTGTCCCTCTGTAGCCCATGGAGGTTAACAGTGGCACAGACACCGAGTTGCAGCCCATGGAGGACCCTTGTCAGAGCAAGGTGAATGTGCACTGAAGAAGGCTATAACCCCTTGGGAAGCCCACTGGAACAGGCTCCTGGCAGGACCTGTGGACTGCTGGAGAGAGAGAAGATTTGCTGGCAGGATTTGTGACCCTGTGGGGGACCTATGCTGGAGCAGTCTGTTCCTGAGGCACTGCACCCCATGGAAGGAACTCACGCTGGAGCAGTTCATGAAGAACTGCAGCCCCTGGAAAGGATTCATGTAGGAGAAGCTCACGGAGGACTGACTCTAGTGGGATGGACCCCATGCTGGAGCAGGGTAGGGCGGCAGGAGTAGCAGGGACAACACATGATGAACTGACCACCATCCCTATCCCAACCCCCCTGTGCCACTGGTGAGGAGAAGGTAGATAAAATTGGAAGTAAAGTTAAGCCACGGATGGAGAGAGGGGTGGGGGAAAAACCTTTTTTAAGATTGGGTTATCCTACTCCGATTTGATTGGAAATAAATTAATTTCTCCTGGTCAAGTCTGTTTTGCCTGTGACAAGAACTGGCGAGTGATCTCTCCCTGTCCTTATCTTGACCCATGAGCCACCTTATATATTTTCTGTCCCGTGTCCAGCTGAGGAGGGGGAGTGATAAAGCAGCTTTGGTGGGCACTTGGTGTCCAGCCAGGGTCAATTGACCACACTTCTACTTTAAAATTTTAACTGTTATTTGGAATAGATGCCATACTTCCATAATATGTGAAACCATTCTCATTTACAAAGAGAAAACAACCCTCATGTTGTCATAGAGGTTGAAGAACATCATACCATTGTAATAACCTTTCAGGGTATTAACATAGTGGATGAAAATTACTGCTGAGGTAAATCCTTCAGCTTGAATGGAAGTACATCAAGAAGACTTACATGACATGCTGGAAGCTAGAAATCATACCATGTGAGTATTAAGTAAAATACTGAAAAGAGTTACAAACAACCTAGCAAATGCACTGGCAGTGAAGAATGAGAAACTACCTACAATGGGGCTTCCAAATTCATGTTTTGGTGAGAAAGAAAGCCTTCTCTACAGAACATCAACCAGCACTATGATTTCTTCTCTCCATTTCCATTCAACTGTGCTTATGTAACAATTAGCTTTGCCTTACTTCTGCAATCGCAGAATTAATTCTGTAATCATGCTTGTGTCTTACACATGACTGCAGGTATCAGAAAAGATAATACCAGCATTTCAGATTTCCCTCATGGCTGTATCCCTGGTTTCATTTATTCACAAGATGAACAGAAACAGATGATTTCTGGACCTCAGTTTGCCTATCTCTGTTCCTCAGCTCTCACCACATAAAGTGACTTTGAGCACCTTGTCTAGGATTCTGGAAGAAGAAACACAATGCCATAGAGCAATGGTATTTGAAGGGAATTTTCACACTTAATTCATGCTTGCTGCTCACTGTGGAGCCAAAGGAGCGAAAGGAACAGAAGTGTTTATATTTTGGATCAGTGATTGTTTAATCTAGGTTATTTCTGCTCAGGGACTGTGTCAAGCCCCTACCTCATGAGGAAACCTTTTGTTACTTTACGGATAAAATCAAGTGGATTTGGACTCAATTCTCTGCATCTGTGTAGTATAAATCTCAGTCTCCTGAAGGGAGAGGTGTCAAAGTTGATCCTTTCAAAGTTGTGTGCATACTAATCAAGTTTCTATTCTGGTAATGAGATGGTTTGTAAAACCACATTTGCACTGGGATATGTCTATTTCTCATTTGCCTACCCTTCCATGCTGCTTCTGGGAAACACCAAACCCTTCTGTGTTTTAAGCAAAGATCCCAATTTTAAACTGAAATGCCCTATCACAGCTGAGGCCACAATTTTCAAATATGCTAATCTTTCAATACAATTTGAAATCTGCCTGATCTCCTGGCATGAGGCTAACAAGAGACTGACAGGTTTTAGCACATTCTTCCTGAGTTTGTTTCCTGGGTAGGGGCTATTCTTCAATACGAACTACTCGTTTAGATGCCTGGTTAAGGTTTCTAAAATTCAGATAGTGCATACTGATATTTCAAATATTTACATTAAGAGACAAGTAATTCCTTTCAGTATAACAAATCAATTAAACATTGATCCTCATTTCCTACTTTTATAAAAACACATAGTTCCTCATTTTTGCCTTGCCAAAAAACAGTCAAGCAGAAACATCTGACCTATGTTGACCCTGGGTGTTTATAGAGGTAAAGAGGGCATAAAGAAACAAAATGGTAACACCCAATACCAATGCATTTTCATTACTGAAATAATTTAAATATTGTTAATGTATGGTTTTGGTCATCATTTTTCTCTCCAGAACTTTTGCTTTTGGTGAGATTTTAATGAAGAGTTAACACAGTACAAAAGACCAAGCTCCAATCCCTCGAAGATTTAATCGAATAGCTTTATACACATCATTAGTTTCACAGCTTTCAATGAGAATTCTTGTGTGCATGTTTGCAGGATCCAAGCCTTCATTATGACATTGTCATCCTTTCTTCTGCTCATACTCTATTTTATTACAAGTATAACCTGTAGCATTACCTTTTGCTATCATTGATTAACACTTATTACCTAGAAAACTGCTTTTATTTCCTTGTCACGTTGCCAAATTTACCACTACTTAGAATAAATTTTTACAGGACACACATCTGTTTCAGACTAAACTATTTAGAAAATTTCAGCTAAGGCTCAGTCTAGACACAACAGCATTTTTTTCCACTCATGTTAAAGCAGTAAGATTTCCTATGAGCAGCCATCACACTCCAATTTCTATCAGAAAATGGTTTTGAAACTGGCAAATGGAGTTGCCTTTATACCAGCAAGAGGCTATTTGCCATTCCAATAAAAGTGCACTGAAATTTGTCTGAGTCATATGCCACCGAGCAAGCAACTGCTACTTAAATAGATCAATACAAACCTTCTACTTATTTACTTCTACAATCTACAGTGCCCCATGCTTATGATCAGGGACCAAGGGTGTGATCTGTACAGTGACCCACATGATTAAGGTATTGGTGGGATATTGCAGCTGAAGAATTGGGGCCCAAATAAGAGACAGACAGCTTACCAAAGCTGTGCATTTTTAAGTGCATTTTCTGCCTTTGGATCCTGTAACATGTGGATAACTTGATGGGTTGATTACCTGTGTCTGAAATGCAGAGTTTCAGGGTGGGGAATAAACCACAGAGCTGTGATAGGAGCACAAGCTGCCACCACACAAGTTTAAGAGAGGGGCCAAATGAATATAAAGGTCTGTCTTGAAGGATTTAAATTTCAATGGCCAAATTTCATTGGAATCCATCCTTCACAAACAGAATCCACTTTTAACAGCTGATGGCATTAATCACACTGCATTCCCCTGCAAAATTAAACACGCATCAGCCTACCATAGCTCTTCAGGATGCCCATGACCCAAAATCAGAGAACAAATCTATGCGCTCAGGGCTGGAAGGCTGCAGCTGGACACTCCTTACTTCCTTCTATTGTGGGGCAGTGGTAAAGAAAACCTTAGGGTTCTTTTAATCACACAGATCTATACAGACTCACACACACAGATGTATTATATATAAAATAGAATCACAGAATTATTATGATTGGAAAAGACCTCTGAGATCATGAGCTTCAACAAGACCAAGTGTAGGGTCCTACACCTGGGTCGGAACAATCTCCACTATCAATACAGGCTGGGGGGTGAGATGATGGAGAGCAGCCCTGCAGAAAAGGACTTGGGAGTGCTGGTGGTGCTAATCGCATCCTGGGCTGCATCAAAAGAAGCGTGGCCAGCAGATCCAGAGAGGTGATTTTGCCACTTTACTCTGCTCTGGTGAGACCTCATCTGGAATACTGTGTCCAGTTCTGGAGCCCTCAATACAGAAAGGACATGGAGCTGATGGAGCAGGTCCAGAGGAGGGCCACAAAAATGATCAGGGGGCTGGAACACCTCTCCTATGAGGACAGGCTGAAGGAGCTGGGATTGTTCAGCCTGGAGAAGAGAAGACTTCGAGGGGACCTACTAGTGACTTTCCAGTACTTAAAGGGAACTTACAAGAAGGCTGGAGAGGGCCTGTTTGCAAAGGCCTGTAGTGAAAGGACAAGGGGCAATGGTTTTAAATTGGAGAGGAGTAGATTTAAATTGGACATTAGGAAGAAGTTCCTCACCACAAGGGTGGTGGAACACTGGAACAGGTTGCCCAGGGAGGTGGTTGAGGCCCCATCCCTGGAGGCATTCAAGGTGAGGCTTGCCAGGGCTCTGGGCAACCTGATCTAGTTGGGGATGTCCCTGCCCACTGCAGGGGGGTTGGACTAGATGACCTCCAGAGGTCCCTTCCAGCCCTAACCATTCTATGATTCTATGATCATCGAGTCCAACCATCCTCCACACACTACCATGCTCACTAAACCACATCCCCAAGTACGACATCTACATGTTTTTTGAACACTTCCAGAGTAGCCTGTCCCAATGCCTGATAAGCCTTGCAGTGAAGAAATTCTTCCTAATATCTAATCTGAACTTCTCTATGCATTCATATTCCTAGTTATAGAGCTAATTGGATCTGTAAGGCATACTGCATTTTGTGATTACACTACAGCATTATAAAAGACGACTAACAGAATTAAAAAAAAAAAAAGCTTAAAAGCTTGTCTTTGTAATAAGTACAACTGTTCAGATTTGAGTTTTTTTAGCAGGGGATGGGGATAGCTAATCACTGACGGTTACCATTTATAAAAGAGTTTCTAATTGTTAAATTTTTATTTATCATTTTTATTAGTTTTATTGTTAAATTTCAAAAGGTGAAAAATACCAATCCCTTGTAAACTGTCCATTCCCTTCCATTGTATAAAGAGATTCTCATAGCCACCAATCTGATTAAAAGTTTAAACTCTGTCTGCTTAGCATTAGCAAGGAATAAAAGGGTAAGAATGAGGTGTCTGTGAGAACTATAGCTATTGACATCATTGACCTATAAATATGTCCTCTTCAAGTTGATATACAGCAATTCATTATCCCTGTTTTGATATAATTGCTACTACTGAAAGCCCTTTGCTTTCAAGTGTTAATACAATTGCAGTTCATATTTCAGATTATCTGCCAAAAAGAAAAAACTAATTTCTAAATATTTGATCATAAAAGTTGTCCTCAGCTTTTACAGAGATAATTTAGTCAAATAATATCAGAAAATCTTAGAGCAGATTTAACAGGAAATTGCTAGAGACTCCATCTAAGCAGCATCCATTTGCACTTATATAAATGTACTGAATGTGTAGGAAGACTTTGACAGCTTGCCATATGTGATTTCATTCTGTAGCCTACCTACTTTACCATCAAAAGTTATATCCTTTGAAGCATTGCCAGAATTACTTTAGCCCAGTAGATATGCTAGATGTGCCCTTTAAAAGCCGTATCATTTCCTTTCTACTCTGACTAGTTCAATGTAGCATCTGCTCAACTAAATTCCTTTGAAGGTTAAAACCAAAAAAACCCCTGTATTACAGCTCACTAAGATGTCCAGTGCTGAATGAAGACCAAGAGATGCAAGAGAATAAATACGAGTTAAATGAGGCTATAAAAGAGAATCAGAACATTATCAGCTATCACAGGAATATTATAATTATACACACACGGAACAAATATTTGCATTTCAGGATAGGTAAGCGTTTTATTTAAAATAATAATAATCCCTGAATTTTATACTTCCATTACATTATGTTGATTGTTTATATGCAAATTCTGATATTGCTGTGACATGGTTGCTAATGCCATAATAAAAGATACCACACATCAACAACTTGATTCAAAATAGCAAATATAAGTATGCATGTATAATCTCCTTTAAAATCATTGGGTTTTACAATTGTTTAAAAAGACACTATGCTATTTTCACAGCACCTTCCCAGGTGTTCTAGATGATAATGAAGGGATAGTCCATATCATCTAGTATTACAAAGCAGTTGTGACATTTTAGAAATACCTTCAGTTTAGCTTGTTTAATTTCTACAAATGCTATTTAAGATTGAAGGCTTGTGTTTTTACTAAAGAGCTGAATGAATTCCAGTAATTACATGATTTTTCTTGTCTGCTCAGTTGAAAAGGTTTCAAAACATATTAAAATGGCAGTGTCCTTTCCTAATCTCTTGAAACCCTGCAATGTCAATTTTAATTAACAAGCTGTAAAAGTTACATTTTTATATCTAGGATTTTTTTCCAGTTTCATTTATTATTTCACATGAATTTGCATCTTTACTAGGGAGGTTGCAGACTTTGCTAATCTGCAGGGATTTATCACAAGAACATCATGAGAATGCAGACTGGACTGTGTCAGGACTGGCAACATCATTGTCTAAATTAGGTACAGCACTAATGTGCTTATACCAGTTAAATAGCTTCTATCAAGATAGAATGGAATAAGTATAGTTTGTTTCACATCTCTGTAGCCTTCTGTCAAAAGCATAAGATCTATCTTCACAGTCACAAGTGTACACAAGCCAAGAGGAGTGTAATGATAACAAAAAGAAGAGGGGAGAAGAACAAGTATTAAGGAACCAGCTTTGATTTAGCCAAAGACAACATCTGGAATAGTCTTCATCACCTTGTCCAATTCAAAGTGTATGAAATTGTTTATGTAGACCCATTTCTGCCAAAATGCAGAAAAGAGAAATCCTTAGACTTGCAATGAGCATGAAAGAGAAGCCCATCTCACTAGAGCTCTCTCTAGAAACTGGAACTTGCTTATGTGCATTTCAGTGACTGAATTGCTTTCTATTTCCAATTCTTCCCATGAATTGCCTACTGATGGGAAGGCACGGTATGCTTAAGCAACAATATATCAAAACTGAATTTAGGAGCTAACAAGGAAGCAGACTGAATCAGAAGAAAATGTGAAACAGATGGCTTTAAAATAAAAATACCTTAATTGTTCACCCCTCACAAATACGCAACTAATCAAACATATACCTATCAAAACAGAATAAGTTTCCTACTACATTGTTTTGGACAACCATTCTGACCTGGAGATTGTCAAGTCTTTGGAATGCATGTTTCTCAGTGTTTAGACACTACCTCACCTACACCACTAATAAAGTTGCTGTAAGAAAAGAAGAGAGCATTTACAATTAATGTAGGAATCCTGTAAAATGCATTAACAAAATGTTGATTCCGTTTAACTAAATCTGAATACATAAAGGGCAGGACAAAGAAATCAAGCTATCATATGACCAAAATATTTTAAAACATGCAACCAATTTATAATCAATTTAGGCAAAAAAGTAGAGCAATCAAACTGTCACTCTTATTCAAAGTACTAGTTGTGTACAGGGACAGAGAGGTTGCTCAATAACTTCCAGAAAATCTCTTTATTCCCACTGTAATATAAGCACCATGTTGACAGCGTTGATGACAAAAAGTAAAATGAGAACCATTCAAAAACCTGTAAAATCTTTTCATTGACTTACAGGCTGTGAATCAGACTCATGTCAGGTCAGGAGAAACAAACACAGGAGGGAAAGCTACTCTTTCTCCCACTGCATTAATGAGTTCTAAAAAAAGAAGTATCTATTCCTACAGTCTTTAAGTCATGACTCATACATGCTGTCTCAATACGTGGAAGAGACATTCACAATATTCATCATATCTTTCTTACGCATGTGCTACGGAAGTTCAACAAGAACATGTGGATAGCTCCATTGTGACTCAAGGAATGCCAGGAATGTATACGGTTTTGTATTTACTACTTATGCATGAGTAAGTGCAGTCCCAAAAGGGCTATCTGTCTGAAATGCAGTATGAAAAGGTATAGACTATGCCTCACTATACATATGGCTACAGTCTAATGCAGCTGCAATTAGCTCAGGAAATACTCCTGTCACCCAAAAGACCCAACGACAGAATCTTAATCATAAAACAACTAATATAGGTAATAATCCTGTCATAGACTTTATTAGTACAAGGCCAGATTTATTAATGCAAAGACTTTAAAAGTTATCTGGAATGCAGTATAAGCATGCTACACGATATTAGTTTATAGATCCATGTGATCCCATTTAACTAGAGAAATGAACCAGTATCTCCCTTTTCTAGTTTACTGTTGCCAAATCTCACAATTTTTTTGCCAATCATGCAATGTTTGATTGTAGCTTCAAACAACTGGCTGCAGAATAATGATATTCTTCAAAAGCAGCCTCTATCTCTTAAATATAAAAATAAATTTCAAGTGGTTGTGGTAGCCACAAGAGAGTTGAAAATGTAAAGACACAAAGGCTGCAGAAAACCCAGAATATTAATAAGCCCTTTAAGATACTGTTTACATATGTCTAATAACTTGAAATCCATCTTACTACTTGAGCTTATGGTTGGCAAAATTTATTTTGGTTGGTGAGGAAGAAGCAGCATGTCTTAGCACAGCTCTTGGTTCTCAGTTGCTGAGTAGGGGCAGTGTGCTAAGCGTCCTCTGCCTTCTCCCTCCTGTCTGCTCACAATAGAGAGGCATTTCTTTTGTCTGTGTCCCTCACACTATTTTGATTCCTCCTCCTTCCAATACATGCACGTGCTTCCTGTCACTAAAGGAGAAGATAGTTCTTGCTCTTAGACATATCCCCACACTCCTGAAGGAAGACATTTTGTCTCTTTCCTTTCTGCCTTACATTTCTAACTCTGGGCAAAGGTGGTTTATCACTTCATTCTTTTAACACATCCGAGTTCCTGTCTTTCAAAAGGGAAAATGTAGTTCTAGCTTTCCTCTGTCTCATCTGGTGGCCAGTAGAAGTACCTCTCTGTTGGTTAGCTGTCTTTGGCTATGCCAGCATGGCTAGAGCATGCCTTGTGCTGGGACCAGGTCCTGATGGCAGACCCTTATAACATACTTTGTAACAGGGCATTAAACCGGGTCTTCTATCGATTCATCTGCAGAGAATACTTCTGTGGCAGTGCCATGAAAACAATAAGTGAATAACTTCCAAGGGCAAGTTACTGAGTATTATTGCAAGTAATTCTGATAGAACTGAGAAAATAGCAGAAAAAAACTATCAGTGTGAATGCCATTGAGGAACTCAGCTAAACAACTAAGATAAAGTATGGGATCACAGCAAATTTTCTGATGCTCTTTTTCCCTGTCCACCAAATGCAGAAACCAAGCTGGGTGCATTCCCTCTCACGTTGTAACTTTATGAAGAAACTGGTGTCAGCCTCTGTGAAACTGGAAACAGGGGCAGAAGGATGTCTTGGATGGCACCCTGATTCAGATGCCAGAGAGAAATATAGGGAAACATAAGGTTAAAATGCTAAGGCATTATAGGTCTATTTTAATGATGAAGATGAACAGAGAGTGACAAAGAGCACTGAAAGAACAATAGAACATGGATGTGATTGTCCCAGATTTTCACTACAAACCTTCGGGATTAAGTACCATCAGCATTTGACTTGGAGGTTCTCTTGGCTAGATCCCAGACCAACTCTGAAGTGAAGGTATTCTCCACAGAATTTAGAATGCTTCTCCTCTCTTGCCAATTAATTCTCTCCTCCCAGAAGAGGATTCCTCTGTTAACTATGACTGAAAACAGAGCAAGTGAAGCCCTGATCAAGGCTGCAAAAATACAAGATGCTGGCAAAAACACATTAAGACATATATCCATTCCTTGTTCTGAGCTGCTTTTCCTGATCTTGTGCTTTTATATGCAACCCCTTAGTTGGACCGCTGGAACTGTCAGTGAAGCTTTGCAGCAGAAGGTATCACTTAACTGATCTCAGCTTAAAACAGTTTTTTTGGGTTTTTTTTGCAGTGTTATTTTCAGCCAAGATGCATTCAGTGATTGTCCTTTTAATACATGCAGACCCTATTTTATTTATTTCATAACCTTAAGTCAATCCTTGAGTTTCTGTGGCCTGACCCATCCTTTCTGAAATGCCTGGAATGTGAATCCTGTTAAGTGAACCTGTACTGTTTCATTGCTACAAATCTTGAATCATTTCATACATTGCAGAATATTTGAGTCAGGAATTCCACTTGACCTATTTCAAGTACTGATGTAAAAGAAAAATCAGTCTTTAGAATCAGTGTATGATGTAAAGCATTCAAAATCATTTTTTCTAACTATTAATCAAAACCTATTACAGAATCACAGAATATCCCAAGTTGGAAGGGACCCACAAGGATCATCAAGTCCAACTCCTGTTTAGGCACAGGAGAATCCCAAGTCACACCATGTGACTAAGAGCATTGTCCAAGTGCTTCATAAACTCCATGAGAGTTGGTGCCGTGACTGCCTCTCTCGGGAGCCTGTTCCAATGCTCCACCACTCTCTGGGTAAAGAATCTCTTCCTAACATCCAACCTGAACTTCCCTTGTCACAGCTTCATACCATTTCCCCAGGTTCTGTCGCTGGTCACCAGAGAGAAGAGGTCAGTGCCCACCCCTCCCTCTCTGGTGAGGAAGTTATAAAATGCAATGAAGTCTCCCCTCAGTTTCCTCTTCTCCAGGCTGAACAGACGAAGTGATTTCAGCCTTTCCTCATAAGACTTCCCCTCCAAGCCCTTCACCATCTTAGTGGCCTTCCTCTGGACACTCTCCAACAACTTCATGTCCCTCTTGCATTGTGGAGCCCAAAACTGCACACAGTACTCCAGGTGAGGCTGCACCAGTGCCGAGTAAAGTGGGACTATCACTTCTCTTGCTCAGCTAGTGATGTAGTGCTTGATGTACCCCAGGACCCAGTTGGCCCTTTTGGTTGCTAGGGTGCACTGCTGACTCATCTTTAACCTACTGTTAATACTCCCAGATCCCTCTCTGCAGTGTTACTTTCTAGTATCTCATTCCCCAGTCTGTAGGTGGTTTTTGGGTTGCCCCTTCCCAAGTGCGGAACCCGGCAATTGCCCTTGTTAAACTTCATCTGATTGGTGACAGCCCAGTCCTCCAATCTGTCCAGATCCCTCTGCAGCACCCCACTGCTTTCACTGGAGTCAACAGCACTCCCCAACTTAGTGTCATCTGCGAACTTACATACTAGTCCTTCAAGTCCTATATCCAAGTCATTTATAAAGATATTAAACAGTATTGGCCCTAAGATAGATCCCTGCGTGATCCCACTTGTCACCTGTTGCCAGCCCGAAATAACTCCATTTACCACAACCTTTTGAGCTCTCGCCCCCAGCCAGTTGTATATCCACCTCATGATTTTCTTATTGAACTGTACGCTCGACATTTTGTTGATTAGGATACTGTGGGAGACAGTATCAAAAGCCTTACTGTAGTCTAAAAAGATGACATCAACTGGTCTCCCTTGATCAACTAGATGGGTAATCAAGGAAATCAAGTTTGTTAAGCATGACTTCCCTTTCAAAAACCTGTGCTGGCTATGACCAATGACTGCATTATCTGTCAGATGCTTAAGATGCTTATCCATAGCTCCCAGAATTATCTTCTCCATAATTTTACCTGGCACAGAAGTGAGACTAACAGGTCTGTAGTTCCCAGGGAAATTTCTGTTGCCCTTCTTGAAAACCAGAACCACATTTGCCTGCCTCCAGTCAATTGGGACCTCCCCAGATTCCCAAGAATGTTGAAAAATCATTGAGAGAGGACACGCTATGACATCTGCTAACTCTAAGTTAACTCTTTAACTCTTTAATATTAATTATAATTAACTTATTTTTAGATATGAAATTTTGATCACTCACCAGTAGAATGACTTTTTGATCTTT
>VWZO01011167.1:155765-220765 GCA_013396975.1 Bucco capensis | reverse complement strand
AAATCCTCAGAACTGCTCTATTTCAATACAGCTTCTCCTTTGCTCACTTCTTTTAGCATAAAATATAAGATTAAATGAACTTTCTTATGCTGAACATTAAGGAAAAAAACTTCTTTAAAAGACACATGACCAACACAATTTCCTAGGCTTTTAGTTACCAATTTTTAAAGGAGACAAAACATTAAAAAATTATCAATGCTAGCGCACCAGTTTACTAAATTAGCAGATGTGATAATTCTATGTAATAGTATTTAAATTCAGAGCACTAGAACAACAACAACAACAAAAAAAGCAAGTACTTTTCTCAATTGGTTATTGTCTAGATTTGCTTAAAAAAATGTAGTTTTCATGTGAAGTTCAAGGCTTTTGTTGTTACTTTTTTGCTTGGATTTTTAAAAAATATTATTATTATTTAAATAATGGTATGGGGGAACATAAGATAGAACTTGCAGAATGAATGCAAGTGTCAAGATTGCTTTATATTATTTTTTAAGCAAACAGAGCACAAAAGCAATCCTTTAACCATCTACTAACCTCAACTTGATTTGCATTGAAAAACAGGTAGAGCACAGTAGTTGAGATTTGTGCTTCGTAAAAGCAAAAGAAATACATGGCAGTTGCAAAGCATTCTTAACCTCCAGTGATTTATTGGCCCTCAGCCAAGTTATCAGGGGAATCTAATTCTTCTTTATTATTCAAATAAACCACATTTGGCACCATGGTTCCTTTTCAGAATAGCTTCACAAATAGACTGAGTACTGTCATTTATTTGACCTTGTACTTCTGTGCCGTAGCTATAATTTTATTTGCCATTTCATAGAACAAATGCTCAGAAAGCCAAAATAAGGGGACAGATTATGCTACTAGTAATGTAGTACACATGTAATATACCTGTTGGTTTTGCCTGCTTTGTTTTAAAAAGGACAACATCTCAAAAATTTATACTTTTTTTTTCTTTCTTCTATTATCTCCATTAACTCCTATTACGCCTGCAGCTGCATTGCTCCTTTTTAGTGAGCTCTCTTTTCAACAGGCCAATCTGCAAACCTCGTCTGTGTCCTGGATGAGTAGGAGCAAAGGTAGGAGGTATTTTACTTTAAGGTGTGGACCTCACACAGAGATGTGTGTTCCCTCTCATAGAGGGGAAGCAGTGTATATCTTTTTTGAGTTCAGTTGTTGGTGAAAGGTGATTAAGAACTTGTTTCCTGAAAGCAAAAGTATCCTAGCCATCTTAACATCCCATAATATTTTCGATTGACCTGAAATTTCATAGGTCTGGAAAGCTTGTTCTCTGCTCTGGATAGATTTTTCTCTCTATTTGTCACTGTTTGTGTTTCAGCATATTTTTGGCTAACTCTCAAACACAAAGACTGCAAAAGAACTGAAATCTCTCAGGTAAGCACTGGTACTGACTTGTAAGTGCCTGAAGGAACGATATGAGTGCCTTTTCAATGTCCAGATATGGTGACTCATTTTAGCCATCTACCTTTGAAATCTCATCCCATTTCTAAATATCAGGAGCTGGGTATTCAAAAAAATGCCAGTTACCCTGATATCAGAAATTACTTGCTGACTTAAAAATGTCGGAGAATAGATATATATGAAGACAAAACATTTTTACATCACTACAAAGATGCAGTGTAAAAACCTATTTGCACTGGCAAAAGAGTAAGCTACATAGTCACAGGTCATGTTGTCCAATCCAGGGAAGAAATCCTGGTTGTATTGCACATTTTCAGACATGTCTGGGTCTTCCAGCAAATAGTACAGTTCCTGAACTACTTAAGTATGTTGGACAATTGTAGCTTGCCCCAAGTATAACAGAGCTATAACAATTTATACAGACTATGGATATAACTGGGAGATTTTGACCCATTTCCATCATTTTTATTCTCTTCTCTCACTCATTCTTTTCAGTTGACATTGAGTCTTTTCCTCTACTTTGAAATGCATCTCTGATCTTTGAAACCGCTCTGATTGAAATTCCACACTTTGCTCTAAAATTTACATCTGCCAAACTAACTTAAAATTCTTGGTTAGCATTAGCTAAACATATATGAGTATCTAGAGACAAGATCTATTTCACAGCCACACCAAAAGAGTATTTATTGCAATTTTGGTTTACTCTTCAAATATACTGTTATTTTTGCCAGGAGTAACTTTATTATCACATCACGGCCAGGTTACCTCCCGAGATACTGTTTTATCTGATTTCTTTACTATTAGCCCTGCAGCTATCTGAGAGCATCAGCATCCATTTGTTTTGTACCACTAGCTCTCAATGTTCAGAAAAGAGAAAAATTGAGTTCCATGAAGAACTGTTTTCACCTACTGAGATTCAGTACAGGAACTATTTTCCGTTAGCTAAGAGACATGAGATTTTGCTCTGCAAGTATAAAATATACTGTGCATTGTTTCCATGCATACTAGTTAAAAAGGAATAAAAAACCAAATCAAACAAACCAAATCAAACAAGTATGAAGTCTCTAAGAAGTCCTTCCACTAGAAAGTAAGACTCCAATGTCAGCACATGAAGAAGATGATTCAAATAAAAATCCTTATTATATACATCCAGACTTTCTGAACTGCATAATTACCCAGAGACTCTATATAACTATATAGCTGGGGAGCGCCGGGATAGGGACTTATCAATGTTTACTTACAGTGCAAGAAATGCAACACCATACGTATCACATGCCACCATTCCAGAAATTCAGATTTCACAAGTATTTTAAGATTGCTGTAGTGCTAACAGTAGCATTTCCATATATAGTTGGAGAGATGGTTCTACGGATATTCTTGCTAATATATTTTTTGTACCAACCAACCTTCGAATAGTGATTTAGTAAAAAGTAGCTGCAGCATTTCTTTTGCCATCAAGAGATCTAGCAATACAATATTAAACCAAGAGAACAATATACTAAAAAAACAAATACAAAATGTCTCCATAAATACAGAAGAGAAGAACAGTGAAAAAAATCACAGTTTAGTAGTTCTCAGTAGATTTCATCTATTATTGTATTAAAATCCACAGTCTTGGTTCTGATTTTTGGTAGTTTTCCCAGCTATACTTTCATTAGTGAATGCAAGGAAATGTTTGTCCTGATGTATCAAATAAACTAACATGCAAAACAAATGCTTTATTCATTTGAACCCTTTCTTGAAAAGTGTAAAGCCTTAGCAACATGATCTAAGTTCAGAGTAAGGAAAGATTTACCAACTCCCACAGTTAAAAAGACAGTAGCAGAAAATGTTTTTAACAAGAGGCTAGTATAGGGTTAAAGCCAAATTTTTCTTGAACAGATGATATTTCAGATGGCCACACTATTCCAGATGCATCAATTTCCTTGAAAATCCAATCCATATATGTGCATATGCTGTGCTGGCAGGAGGACTGACTGAAATGGCCAAAACCCAAGAGCTAATATTCTTTTGGCCAGAATAATGCAATTATTATTTTCCTAGCTATCAGTCTAAGCATACAGAGCCATCTGTTATGCAAAGCAAACATACACATCTCAATTACAGAAAATGCAGTTGCCTTGACAGAATTTGGATTACACCACTAACCAGGGTTGTAAAATTTGTTTTAAGCTAGTGTATAATGGATGCCTTTCAGGAGTTTCCTAATTAGCATTTACCTGCTTAAACTAATTATCCATCCTTCTTCTTTACTGGCTTATTAAACTTCATTGGATACTATGCATAAAACAGATTAATTTGAGCATAAGACAATAATAAACATTAAAGTTCCGATTCTTTACTGTATTAGCAACATGGTGGCACATCAATTTCAAAATCTGAGATTCTTGATACTAACTCCCAAACAGATTAAGGCAGGGATTAAAGTCTATTACAAAACGAGGGACTTGAATGAAAGACAAGAATACTGATAAGAGTTAAAAACAGCTCTGCTTCCATTTCTATCATTTGGTTTGCTAAAGCCAGCACAAAGTAACAATTACTGAACTTATTGCAGCCAATTGCTTGCATGTTCTTTGAGGAGTTAATGAACCTTTATTCAGATTCTCACCAGATAATATTTTAAATTAGTCTTTTTCTGCACCAAATGTTAAAATTTCCCATTTCATTGTTGTTGGGGGTACAGCGACACTGACAGTTGCCAGTGCTAATAGTTGGCTCCTCATAGTGCTATGGGTCCCAATTTAAAGGAGCTGAAATATCTCAGTTTTTCTTTTTCTCCTCAGGGTGACTGCAATAGAAGTAGATTATCCTGCTCTGAAAATCATCATGCAAAATCTTTCTGCTGCCTAAGTACAAGCAGAAAGAAGCTCTCCTTCCTAAACATCGCTGAATGCTGCAGGATTAGGAAGAAGCATCAACAAGCAACTTTTGTCCTGTCTTTTAACTTTTGAAAAACAGTTGTCAGCAATTAAATGAAAAAAAAAAAGAAGTATTATACTTCATAAATATGTCTTTTCATATTAGTGAGCATTAGTGAAAGTGACAAAATGTCTCCTTGTTGGAACTCTCCCTGCAAGACATTTTAATGGTCTCTTTCAGCATTTCTTGACTCCAAATGACTCCCTGTCATTGTGTCAGCTCCCTGGATAATGCTGGGTACTCCATAAACATCCAGTAATAGGACACAAGGGAAGTACTATTAGTGTGTCCCTTTCCTATCAGGTATAGAGGTTTAAAGTTCAAAACAACTGAGAAAAGAAACTTCATTTGTTCATGATAAATTAATAATGATCTTTCATGGCAAAAACTTTTCAGGCACAAGTTTGTCTTATGCCAATGTCCAATACCGATAGATCCTTTTTTCAATTCTCAAGATGAACCAAATGCAGCTTTTCATAACTAATTCAATAATCTATGTAAAAACCAGAAACCAAATATTTATTTCTTTAAGAATGATAAATAGAAGAATGCATCATACACAATTACGTTCTAGAATCAAAAGCATGTACTTACTTGGGACAGGCCTAAATATATGGAGACAGTTTCTGAAATGTACAAAAATTTTCCTTCTTGATTTAGTGCAAATACAAATCCATCCAGGGACTACAGAATAAGGAGAAAATAGAATAGATTAATAAAAAATTCTAAATTCCAGATAGAAATAGATTCAAACAAAGGCATAACAGGACAAATTGATGAAAATGTTCTGATTTCTGTAAGTGTTTTTAATTTGAATCCTTAAGACAGTTCCTTTATATTCTGTCTACATATTAACAAAGAGCATATGAGTATATTCCAAAGTTCAAGGACTTATTGTCATGCTTACATCTGCCAATACTGTATAAAATTTATCTCATATACATGACAGAAGAAATATAGAAAAACAAAATGTTAAATTTTTTACAGGAAGAAATAAATAAGGAAAACAAATAACCTTCCAATCAAATGGTATGTAAGAAGATCCCTCCCATCTCCCATAATTAAAGCAGAAAATTTCTACTTCCAAAAACTGAGAAAGAAAACAAAATCCTACCATCACTCAACCCACTATGGACCTCAATACTTTGTTAATTAATTGAGGATTACACAAACACACACACACACATACAACCCCATTTTTCTTTTGTGAGACAACAAACAAAGCCAATCAGCAAATTACTGTCAAATATGTTTACAGCTTAGGTCTATAGAAATGTTATTCATTTCATCCCATTGGTGTAAAACTCTAGATCAGATTTTATTTTGTCAGTTTCAAGTCTTTGGATGGGTTTCCACTGCAACTGCAAAAATCAAAATACGACTACACAGATTAATGCATACCTTTTGAAACATGAGTGCAGTTAATAAACAAAGGACTGTATTCTAAACAGACACAGAGAGTAAATCACTGCACATCAAGACCAAACTACATCTCTATGAATAAGAGCAAATCTTCACTCAGAAGAAACAGCCTTTCATACACTATATATGCCTCTACTTTTATGCTTTTTATGAGGCTAATTATTGGCAAACAAGCATTCACTATTGCAAAAGTAAACCCACAACATTCCAGAAATTAGAAATGTTAAAACAATTCAGAAAATAAGAAACAAGAAGCAATAACAATGAAAAAAAAATCCCATCTCAAATATTCCCTTTGGATAAAGGTATACGTGAAATGTAACACTAGCATTTGGGAGATCAACCTGGTTTGGGGATAAAAGAATAAGATGTGCACAAATTTGATGGAGCCATGTCACAAAGTTGTGTAATCATTTCACTCCTTTTCAAACAGAACAGCGGTTTCTGAGGGTTTTTCATTTTTTTATTCTTCTGCTTCTGGATTAATTTCTTACACACTGCTGGTCAGAAGTTGTCTTTGGCAAGTGTTTACATCTCTCTGATGTAGTAAGTGGTGGAATTCATTCAAAAATCTGTGTTTTCTAAAAAGAATAAACCACATATTGGAAAACAAACCCTCACTAAAGAGACTGCATTAAAGAAAACTCTAATTTATATTTATGAATTAATAAAAATGTAAATCTGCATAGATTTCCTTCACGTAAAAACATTTATATTATGCAAGCCATTTATGGCCTCTTATAAATCATCATCCTTTTTTTTTTTTTTTCAAAGGATTAACATCAGTTCCTTGAATTTTAACATCAATAACAGATGGAAAATTTTGAACACTGAAGTTCAAACCTAGATCCATACAAGGACAATTAAAATCTTTACACATTTGATCTCCCCCATTACATATCCTTCCTTTTGCTGCTATCCACTTTCCCCATCACAGAAATATCAGAAAAAGGAATGTTTAAAGGTCTTGGTTTAAGTTTTCCTGATGTTCTGTTCCATGTTCCTTTGAGGAAACAGGTTTAATCCTCTGTTAGAAATATAGCAGAACCATCACCCTGATTCCCTGGCCACCTATGTAAGTTCATGCTAGGGTGCTGTTCTCCACAACCAGCAATAAACTGCCATCCTGAATCTGACTAATGGCTTATCTTAGTTATTGGCCTGACAGTGGCTACCTAGATGCTTCAGAACAGTGTTTGAAATATCTATAATGGTTATGTAGGTAATGACAAGCCTTCTAGAAGTTTCTTTCTAACCTCAGGTTGTTACTAGTTGTCATGACTATGATATCTAATATTCCCTATAATTTTTTATCACTGGTGTGCTCAAAAACTTTTTTATTTGAGTGGGAGGGACCATGGTTCAATGATGTCTCAAGGAAAGAAGGTTCACAGGTTATTCGTGTATCATATAAAAACAACTTTTTGTTTGTTTGTTTTACATATCCAGGCTTTTAGTGTTGTCCTCCTGCTCTTTTACTTGAGAGAGTTACATACAGTTGAAGTATATTTATGATCTGGTCTGTTTAGTATACTGCATTAGTGTGCAATTACCTGGCATATATGTACAGAGTTTTGTAAGAACAGCAGAAAATAATTCTCTGAGTCACTGATGGCTTTCCTGCTTCTTTTCTACACATCATCTTGCTTAGGAATTCAGGCTTCTTAAGAAAACAGAAGTTTGAAGAAAGCTTTTAGTACTGAATGGGCAGACATGTTTTCCTCAGTAATGTTTTGGAATTGGCTGAAATCAGCTTTTTTGCAAAAAATATAAATACATAAAACTATCTCTGGTCAATACAACTATACAAGAAATTCCAGCCTTCACAGTTAAAGTCTGGAAAGTCATCAGCAATTGGGTAGTGTTAAAGTGAGAAGTGTTAGACATCTTACAGTTTTATATACCCTTCTTTTTCTTTCTGGGAGACTATTTCTTACTTTTGCCTCCTAGTTTTACAATGAAGGTGCTAAGGAGGCATCCCTGATAGACTGGCAGGGCCAATGCAGCATACCCATAACCCCTTTGGATTCTTGTGTGATTAATCACATCCCATCCCATAAAATTGGTTCATTATGCCAACTGAGACTACTAAGTCACAGTCACTAAGTCCTCCTTTCTCATCTCCCTCAAGTTATGCTTGGGTGCAAATACTGGCTGAACTCAGCATTTTGTTCAATGGAGAAAAATCAGAAAGCTTATTTAATCGTATTTTGAAAAAGCCACTGATCAACAGCTAATGGAACAGATAAATATTTCCATGCCCAAAAGACAAAGACAGAACAAAAGTGCCAAGTGTGAAGCTCAAGCCCTAATGCTTAATCAAATTTACAACAAAAATAGAGGGAGAAATAGCCACCTTCCAACGAAAGGCAGTTTCTCCCACCAGTATGAAAGGTCTGAGATGGACCACTGTTATGACAGTGTTGTTGTTCCTTATACAGGTCAAACAGTAGTTCTGAAGGACTGTCTCATTCGTTATTCATAGGTATTATTTATGAATATTTATTATTTAAGTAATGCGTGTTGAAATTTTTCAATTTTTCATAAAGCGTATGTCCTTTGTGCATGCCAAGAGAGCAGCAGACTTCAGAGAAGGTGGCAGGCAACACAACAAAGGTTATGTTATATACTGAAGAGAAGTATTTGATACCATTGTATACTACCTGTTTAAAAACAATTTTGGTTTAATGAGAAATCTCTGGAAGTATTATTCATTATGTATAACTAAAGACAGTAAGGGGTAAGAAGGCACTGGATTTAGTTAGCTTCCAAATCTCTCTTTTAAAATGAGCACCAAAGCGTAATATCCAGCCAGAATTTTTGAACAGTTAACTGTAGTTCAAAGGCAGAGAGGATTTCTGTTTCAGATGTCCCACAGTTATCATCAACTCTAATGTAGAAATAGGCCTGCAAAGGTAACTGGTTTTTTATAACATCCTGCTTTCATTGAAGCAGAGGCCATGAATATAAAGGCAGAGTGTCTTCTGTTCAGAAAATGTTCTTGAGTTCATTTCTTTTTTATTTTTTTAAATGAAGTCGACTGTCATAAACTCAGTCCCATCCCATCTAGAGTGGCCGCTGAAAAAGGGTCAGGGTTGACCCCAAATGCCAATTTAGAGCACAATCCAATTGAAGGAAAACCGGTAACTTCTTTTTTAAACCCATACTTACTGGTTTTGTGCAAAATGTGATTAAAGCTGAAGTTCCCTAGTACTTTTAATTTCAGAAACCCATTATGTACTATGCTGTTTCAATCACCACAGGCTACTTTTTAATTTATTTTTTTTTAACTGCCCCACTGTTTTCAACAGGCGCCAATTAAGATTCTGAGGTCAAAGGGTTAATTACATCTTCTTACCCACTATGTAGAATTTTCTGATTATTAACCAAGGTTGGATTAAGATGAAAAAGAACCAACACAAATGTTAATGCTTGCCCCTCCTCGAGAAGATTTATCATAATACCATGCTGAAATCTATATGCTTTCTTCAAAGCTGTTAGAGAATGAAATCTTAGAGAAAACACTAAAATAAATGCTTTAAAGACATGCAAGTATCTGATTTAGAAAGCCAGTTTTCTTATTCCTGAAAACTGCTCTTAACGAGCCAGACAGGACTGATACAAGATTTCCTTTGTCACATACCAGCAAGTCAATGTGGTGGACATGAAGGAAGTGATACGCAGATGTAAAAGTCACTGGCTACAGCACCTCTGAATAATAATGCCAATAATTATAATTTATATCCTCTGACATCAGAATAACATGAAAATGTAAAGCACAGGTTTTTAACCCAAAATACTAAGCGTGTTTTACAGTATTTGTAGAATAGTGAGGTTATTTCCTCTCAGGATATGAAACCCACTGTACCACTTTGACCGAATATGCACTAATGTATAATGCATCACACTAAATGGATTTATATTTGTCAGAGGAATTTTGTCCCAGCCATTTTTGCATATTTCCACTACAGGCAAATTTAATTCACTGGAGTCTTACTACAGTGTCCTTCTGGAGAATATCCTCATATTTCACACTATCCATGAAGTCCCTAATTCTTTCTAGTGTATTCCAATGCTGCTAAAAACCCTGCTACCCTGACCTAAACTCCAGTTAGAGTGAAGAATTACCAGTAGGCTAGGTTATTTTAATGACAGATTATTTTAAACTAAGACTTCACCATCTGTTCCACCTCCTAATTATGAATGCAAAAAGAACATATTTCACAATTACATCAGTAAAAAGTAAGATACACATGATTTAAATGCATGCATGTGTTCTTTGTCCAATGCAGCATGCATCTGTGATGTTTTCCTCATCATTCAGGCTCTGATCAGGAGATAGGCGCTGGGGAAGGGAATACTCATCCTGATAAAACAGATTAATTGATATACTAAACTTTTCATGGCAAACAGATCATCTTAATTAGAATTTTTCACTGTTGTGACATAATGATATTATAACTGGAGCTGAGCATTAATTTGAGGACAAAGCCTGTCACCAATTAGACAGACAACTTTCAATAATAGCAAAAATATTTTACTCTTTTTTTTTTTTAAAAGAGAGGCAGTATTGGATGCAATCGCCATTTATGAAAGCAAATAGCCTCTCTCTTACAATACACAACACTGTATAATTTATTTACTGTGTTACAGCATGGGTTAAAACTCATACTTTACTAAAGAGAGACATAAAATAAGTAAGTTTCATTTCAACATGGCAACCATTCTTGGATGGGGTGTTAAAATGCAATAAGCCATAAACAGTAGTTAACAGAAATCTGATTCAAAGCCTCAGTGTCCATCTACTGTGCTCTCACTACTAAGAATCAGAGTAATATCCTCCAGCAACACCAACAAACATACAAAAGTATAACTGCATAGGTGGAAAATTTGACCTGGCTTTCACAATTAAGTACTGTGAGACAACTGGAGTTATTATTCTTGGAAATAGGATTTTACATGGGATGTACTTGCTGTACATGAATAAAAATGTTTGATCATCTACTGACTTACAAAAAAAAAATCTCTAAAACCTTTATTGTTCCACTGCAGTCTTTTTAATCCCTTGCAGAAAAAAACCCACCAACTACACAAACAATAAAAAAACCCAAACCAAAACAAACCCCACAGCCTCATAACAAAACAAAAGCCCAAAGACATAGGACTTATTGGAGTGTTCCTTGGGCTACAAGCTTTTTACCACTGAGTAAAAATCCCAACACCAAACACACAGAAAACCCTGTTTTCAACTCATAACACTGCTGTTTTTTCAATCACAGTCCACCATAATAGTTATTATATGGTTTACATGGCCATAGACTCCTTGTAAATTAATGACACATATTTGGCAACAGAGCAACACGTATTTGGCACCAAAACAACTACAGTAAAAAGATGAGGTAAGAGGACAAGCTCAAAGGATGTGGTTAGAATGGACTTTGATGCCAGCTTCCTAATTTGTCATCTTCGTGCTCTTTGCTTGTGTGGTCAGGATGCAATTTATGACAACAAGGAAGTGCCAAAAAACAAATGTGTCAATAATGAGGAGGTCTGGCTTTATAGCATGAAGCCAAAAAATAAAGGAGGAAGACAAAACTTACTGATACCCTCAATGCATCTTTCGCCAGACTTACAGAGTAAGTATGTTTATGTAACCAAAACAGCAAAAACTCACAGAGGCTGATTTACTACTTGATTAGAAAGAACAGATTTTGTTCAGATCAGAACCACTGTGGAAGTAGAGAATGTCGTGGAGAAAGATTTAGAGAAAAGAGTAATGTATAAAGGTGGCAGTCGGGTTCTTAAGGTGTACTCCCAGATTTTTTTCACTGATAATAGATTGACAAATATCAGAGATGAGCCTAAGAATGGCAGAAAGATTACAAATCTCTTAGCAATGATAGCTCAAGAAAAAAAAAATCAGAGATTAAGACTTTGACAGTTTTTTGTGTTCAAAAGCAATAAATTACTTTTAGGTTTCTCTGCCTTGTAGACAGCATTTTTTTATTTATTTTTTCTTTCTAGAAGGCCATTCCATATTGCTGTACAACCCCAAACCACCCTGATTACATAAAGCAAACTGCATCACGATAACTTTTACACTTGCTGAAAAGTTAGTATTATAGCAGTGGAGGAAAAAAATATCCTTGAGTTATATTGCAATGCTATTATAAAAGAGAAATAGTGAGTCTTACTAATGCGAAAAAAAAAAATAATCCAGCACAGACAGCTTACACTTTTCCTACACGCTTTTTTTTTTCTGCAAACCCCTTCATATAGTATGCAGACAACCGTATCAATGCTAAAATGCAAC
Source organism: Bucco capensis (assembly GCA_013396975.1). Lineage (NCBI taxonomy): Eukaryota > Metazoa > Chordata > Aves > Piciformes > Bucconidae > Bucco > Bucco capensis. The sequence continues at coordinate 208,686 of VWZO01011167.1, read as the reverse complement.
AAACAACAAAACTGAGTTACATGACAGAAGCCAGATTATCTTCAATTATGTCCATGACATCTTTTGGTCAAGTGCTTGCACTGTTTTACTGTATCCTCCATGTCTCTGCTCATTATTATGCTTCTGTTTGATTAACTGATCTAAATTTCTGGGCTGAACTGCTGAAATTGTTCATGCAGGTTCTCGTGTAGAAGACACATTTGTGCATTGAGGGAATTAAAGTATTCATTAGAAGTGGTTTGAGGCTTTACCTTAGTACAGTGTTAGCTCTTTTGAAGTTATTTAGCTGCCCAGGTTTTTTTAACTTACATGTTAAGCTTCTATGGCATCAAGGTTCTAACTCTCTGAAGATCTGCTACAACTTGAAGCTTTTGGATTGTTTTTCAGTGACAGTGAGAAAGCAAAAGCAACCTCTTGAGTAAAATACTTCAGAAGGCAAGTAGTACCCACTAGTGAGAGATAGGAAGGATGAGTTTACTTGCTTTGCTTCTTTTGGAACAAGTGAAAAATGGTAAGTGATAGAGTAATCTTTTACATGATATGCAGACAGTTCTATAGTAGTTTTATTGCAAGAAGACATTCAGTAAACTCTACATTCCCTGTGTCGGTAGCAGTGGGTTCCAATCTGTGGTCTTCCATCTGACTGATTTCAACTTTAACTGTTCAAACTGAAAACTGAACTATTCATCAGTCTGGAGGGGCTGTGAAAGGTAACTGAGAAAAGTAAGCTTACTGTTCACAGACTTAAATTCACTACACAGTATTTGAACCACCAATTCACACATCCCACCACCAACATCCCACAATTTTTGGGATCCACTGGTACACACATACAAAATAAAAGTTTAAAAACTGCTATTTTCATTGACAAATCCTGTTTTTCATTGTCTATTCTTCTGCATAAATGATTCACTACTAAAACAAAACACTGATTTATATTAGTGAAGCAAAAACCTTACTAGGCAGAATATTTATACTCTTTCTTTGCTATTCCCTTTTCTGAACGGAGGGCTATATATACTAGTGTAAAGAAAAAGGAAGAGAAAGGACTCCTGAGGGAGGGATTCAACACTGTCGCACTTAATTAAAACTCAATTTTGTGGGAGTTGTGTATTAAAGCACTGACCTTTCATCTTTATGATGCCAATTCCTGATGAGCTCTAACCCTTCAATCATATAGGATTCCTAGTGTTAGCTCCAGACTCCTTGGACAGCAGATTGTGATGCCAATAACTGCATGTCATCTAATATAATAAACTATATCTATTTAGGATGAGACTTATCATACAGAGATTATATTACCTATCTCTTACCCTGAGAATGTGATTGCTTCAGGTTGGCATTAAGCATTGTTCTGACCCAGGTGCAGGACCCTGCACTTGGTCTTGTTGAAGCTCATGAGGTTCACCTGGGCCCACCTCTCCAGCTTGTCCAGATCCTTCTAGATGACATCCCGCCCCTCTGACTTATCAACAGCACCCTATAGCTTGGTGTCATCTGCAAATTTGCTGATGGTGCACTCAATGCTGCTGTCAATATCATTTATAAAAATATTAAACAGTACAGGCCCCAGCATGGAGCCCTTAGGGACACCACTTGTCACTGATCTCCAGCTGGACTTTGAGCCATTGACCACTACCCTCTGGATAATCACATCATCACATAAGCATTTGTGGAAGCAGTAAGTATTGTTGTGGAAGGCGTAAGTATTGTTGTGGAAGCAGTAAGTATTGTTGTGAATGTTACTGTTTCCAAAACTGCAAGTTTAAAGCCTTTTGTGTTATGTATGAATGTTCCAGTTTAAAAATACCCACTCAAACTGATCTTATATTCATTATATCTGCATGACTAGTCAGCTTTTCTGCCAACCTACACAATGTGGCTCTATGTGAAAGTAAACAGATAAAGGTTATTTAAATGTCTGCTGTCCAGAATTTAGTGCACTCTGAAAAACACCTGCACTCAGTAGGTACTCAGATGGTCTGGTAATTGATCCTGACTATTGGCTTGGTAGAATTAGACTTCTAGCCCAGAACGGAGTACATGTGTTCTCACTTGCATCACACAATTTCATATATACGAAGAGGAGAGGCTGTGCTCAGGGAAGAACAGGATGAGGGCTTATGTTTAGCATATTTAATCTATTAGATGGCAATATAGGCAACCAAAATAGATTTGGATGAGAAATTGGGTTGATTCTTTGCCTAGCATATCATTCTGATTTATATTCTTCTTGAAAGAAGAACATGTTGAGAATACTTCATAGGAAGTGGAATACACAGAAATTAAGAACACAGAACATTAAGAACAAATCCAACATCCATTTAATCTAGTGCTGTTTCTAACTATAACCCTTAGCAAATACATGGAAAAACCCCTAAATCTTTGTTCTTATCTTCAACTTCTTATTCCATGTTATAATGCAGAGAAGACAGAACCTGGTCCCAATAAGCTGAGAGTTCCTCCAGCTGTTATTAACCCTTGTACTAATGCAGGGAACTGGTTTGCTGTACTAATTCTTTCTTCACCTATGGGAGTATGAAGCAGTTCCACCAGTGTTCACTCTGAAGTCTTCTAGGATCCATATACAGTTGAGCTGCAGTAAAGCAGCTTTTCCAGTAAAGACCAGTAGATAAAAGTCTCCAGAACTGTTACTGCCACTTGACTCCTTAGTACCACAACCCTTGAAACAAGGATCTGCTCTGGCATGATTCAGAACCTGCTAGTTACTAGGAAGTAAGCTGACAGAGGCATGGAAAAAAAACCAAAACAACAACCAAACAAAACCATTCTAGGTCTGGATTGTGGAGTGGTTCTTCCAACTCTGAAATTAGTTTCCTCTACTCTCTACATGTCTTAGTCCTACTAACAGCATTCCAACTCCAATTAGCTAGTTTTTGCTACATTTCACAGCAGGCAGAGGTGTCAGAGTAATTCCTACATATTTGGTGAAAACAGACTGATAATACAGATGAAACCATCTGAGAGCCTTTGCAGTATTAAAAGCTAGACTATGAGTTCCTATGGTATTAGATATCACAAAGCAGAGACCTTTCAAATGCCCTGAACACTGAAATAGCCTCAGCCAGGTTGCACTGTCTTAGATATAGAAGTCAGTAGAGGACAAGATGGAAATCTACAGAAAACTATGCTGTAGTATTCTGGTACCCATATAAGATTTGGTTTCCATTCACTTACCTGTGCAGTTAAAAGCAGGAAACAGCAGTACTGTGAATGTGTGGGACTAACAGAACAACGATCAATTAACTTTGTGAAATGTTAGAGACTTCACTAATAACAGAAATATTTCAGAATCTTCCCCTGAAATAATTATCCACTATACCTGAACTCTACACAGTAAAGTTGGTATCTCTGTGCTGAGTTGCAGTACTTCTTTCAAGGTTTTTGAGGTTACAGTGTGTCACTCCAGAAGAATGTTTCACACAAAAGTGGGAAATGCACATTTACGTGAAAATCAATTATCCTTACTGAATTGCAACTGTAGTCCTGAATGATTTCAGGAAATCAACTCTATTTGCCACTACAAAGCACCCCGATATGTTGACCTTCAATTTCCGTTTCAAAGCTGGAATATGAGACCAGGTGAAAAGACAGTATGTAGCTCTGCTGTTAACGGGCAATGTTTCTCTCTCCCTCCCTTGCTTCATTTCTCCTTCCTTTCTTTTTTTTTTTTTTTTTTGTTGTGAGCTCACCTCTAATGCCTGTGTAGGTAAAGATAAGTATGGATTTTGCTGTTTACTAGCTCACTGCATAAACTCAAGCGTATCAACAGCACAGAGCAGCTCTTTCAGTGAAAAATGTTTATATTCTTTTTTTAAATACAAGCTAATATATTATAGTTGCATCTCTGACTGCTGTGATAATTAAGAATCTGTTTATATTTCCACAATAAAATCCTATTTTCTAGTGTTGGGGAGGGGTGAGTGGGTTATAATTTGTCCATATAGCAGCAGCACAAGCCAGAAACACATAGTTTCAACCAAGAATATCTTCTTTTCCTTTTAAAGACAGTTTCACAGTAAACATGTGAAAATGTTCCTCTGTATTTTTACCATAGGGTTTTAGTGTGCAGCCATACAACGATATATCCTTAAGGGGTCCCCTGGAGCAGCTGCAGCATAAAGTATCAATATGCTGCTCATCAAAGGGTGCTCAACATTTCCTTGACGCTGCAGGGTACAATAGGTGTCATTTGTGCCAATAATCCACACACCACATTATCTAAAGAGCCCCAAATAAGTCTGGACACCACCAACCCTAATGCTATTTATTGCACATGTCAACAATCCATATGTTGTATCCTGTGTCCATGGAAGTGATAAAAGAAAACTCCTCCTGTTGCCAAATGTTAGCACTCTACTCCTGTTATTCAAAACCACCCAGAGAAAACCAAGGAAACACTTCTAATTTCTTCTTACTATGATGCAGCAAACATACAGTGTGTGTAGTATCCTAGGTTTTCCTGCTTCCATTGTGATATTTTTCTTTTTCCCGCTCCATTATAAAGTCACATGTATTCGCAATTGCCTCCTGCCTTCAGCAGTATCTTCTTATAGACTCTTAGCAATACCTTACATGTTTGCTCAGTTGTCTAAATTGCAGGCAGCTGTTGTCAGTTATCTGGGCATCTTTATTGTGCAGTTCTGAATTCCTGCTCCTGATACCTAGAGGTCCTGTAATGTTGCATTTTGACAATGTCTCTTCTCCCTGATGCAGTGTACTTTCAAGTCATATTTGTGGAGCATCAATGGAAGAACTAATGTAAGTTTAACTTCAATATTTTGTAAAAAATACAAACCAGAATTTCCTCAACCATTCTTTTTTTTTTTTAATCCCAGTATTTCCTTTTTTTCCTCCACGTTTTTCCCTTTCCTTACAGCAATGGAAAACTGCCTTGAGCCATAATGAAACCACCACCTCTCTGGGCAACTTGTTCCAGTGTTTCACCACTCTCATCATAAATATTTCTTCCCTACATCTACTCTGAATCTACCTTCTTTTAGTTTACAACTATTAGCCCTTGTGCTATCAAACAGGCAACTAGATGCTGTCAGTGCTTTTTATGCTGCTGTGTGAATCATAGAATCATAGAATGGTTTGGGTTGGAAGGGACCTCCCCAACTAGATCAGGTTGCTCAGAGCCCTGGCAAGCCTCACCTTGAATGCCTCCAGGGATGGGGCCCCAACCACCTCCCTGGGCAACCTGTTCCACTATTCCACCAGCCACGTGGTGAGGAACTTTTTTCTAATATCCAGTCTAAATCTACTCTTCTCCAATTTAAAACCACTGCCCCTTGTCTTCCAAGTTCAGATTCTGTTCTGTTACCATGCCCAAATGAACATGCTGCCTGACACACAACACAGAAAGTAGTATAGTCAGACTTCTGCATGTAAATTTGCCTTTTTAATTGGCAGCAACCCTTCCAACTTTAAATAAATAAATTTAAGTGGTCATGCTTTAATGAATTCCGACATTTATCTGAATTTCTTCAATCTGTTTCCAGTCACTATAGTGAAAAAGAAATGGTGTTTTATCAGTCTTTGCTTGATTCTAGTCTGAAACCAGATGGGAAAGAGCAGAAGCACACACACACATGAGATAACTGCAACAGAAATATAACCAAATGTTTTCTACATCTGAGAAGACTGTTTGAGTTCTGACTAGGGTTTAAAATCTAAACAGTATTTTCAACCTAGTACTATCCTTAGGAATAAAATTCAGCTTGCTAGAGATGATTTCCTATGGCACTTAAGAGTTTTTTTTCCCCTAAATTACATATTTAACAGAAAGTATCATAGTGCTTAGAAATTCAGAATGCTTTTTGACCCTAAAAAGATGGACATTCATGGTGTGTGAAACTTAAAGTGTCCTTTTTTGAAACTGTGGTATATCTCGCCATACATTTCTAATTAAACATTGTTGTAATAAAATTCTCCCTCACTAGGTTCCTGTGTCATGTCCCTATCCTGCAATGAAGTCGCTATGTTGTCCACTGATATCACAGACGAGTATGAAAATTATTTATGGAAAATCATATAATACATAGAATGTAGAACTAGATTTACAAATTAGGAATGCATATTGGGGAAAAAAGACAAAACCAGTTTTGGAACATAAATAGAAAATATGTACATTCTACAGCTATCTGAAAACAGTGTCCCAAATTTAAATATGAAACTCTGTCAACAACTGACTCCTACAGCTCTTACGGATGCCAAAATTATCTCCTTCTGAGGAATCTCACAATTTTGACACCAAAACTTAATTCAGTGTAGAATTAATGTTTCCTAAACCACTCTTTAACAGTAATCTGAAACTAAACCAAACCTAAAAACTTGATAACTGATACGTTTGCTATTGCCTTTATTCCAAATAAAAGAGGCTTCAGATACCTTTGTGATATGTTCATGAAGATGTGCCAATAGATCTATAGATAGTCTGCAGGCCTCAAAGTTAAAACAGGTGAGATAAAAATACATAGTATAGGTTAAAATCACTGTGGATGTTAGATCCACTGCATACAGATTGGAAAACATTCGTAGAATCTATGAAGGTAAACCAAAAGATTTTTGTTATTGCTAAGAAAGAGAGAAATTTAAGCTGTATAAACTTTGTCAAATCTGTTATTTGATTCAGAAAGCTACAGACAAGAATTTAAACGTACAGAACAAAAAGAAATTCCAGAATTTAGGCTGAAAGTTTATCATAACCAGGGAATTTCCAAAGACTAACTACTGATACATACTACAGACATGCTGCATTTGGAGCAAATTCATACAAATCTCTCCATATTTTGCAGTTCACATACAAAATTATACTACTGTCTCTGACCTACAATTATAGTCTACACATTAGAAACAGTAATATTTCATAAATCACAATTATCCAAATACTTAAAAGCTCCTTCCTATTACACAATAAAATGTTATGCTTCTCCTACAAATGGAATTACAGCAAAAACTGCTCTTGTAAATATTACAGCTTTAAATAGCATTTACTATTTGTAAATGCTTGTTGAACACAGCAGGTGGCAAAATAATTTAGCATCATGAACAAATACATATGGTTGCTTGAGCCCAAATTTTAGAATGGATAAACCTATTTTCTGGTCCTACATTTAATGGACTTGAAAAGAGTAAAAAGGCAGCTAAACCATTGTATATACTCTGGCAACTCACTGCTTAAAGTGAACTTTCTCATATGAAGTACTGCACTTAAAACAACATAAAAGAAAATCACAGGTCCCATATATTCAATGACTGGCTCATCTGCAATATTTCCACTTACACTTTTCAAGTTGGATTACACATTATGGAAAAAAAATGCAAAGGTAAAAGCAAGAGCACAGTGTTATGTAGTCTAAAATCAATAGACAGAGAGAGGACATTAACCAAGAGGCTAATAAAAAGATGCTGCTCTAGACAGTAACATAAAGAGTCCTGATATATTTTTCTCTTCAAAAATGCTATTCCTTATGCCAATTTTCCCTTAGCACTGCAGCAGTTTCTCTGTGTATATACACGTCATCTTACTTTTTTAGTCTTGTTCCAATTTTATGTTTGCATTTTATTTTCTCATTTCCTTCCTGCTACTCCCCTGTTTCTCTTTACTAGCTTGATGTTTACACAGACCTTTACTAGAATAGCAGGGTTTGGAAAGATCCCATTTTTTCCTTTGTTGTAATGCCCACATTTTTTTCCCCGAGAAAAGATAAGTTTACCCAGAAAATAAAAAGCTAATACAACCTTTTGCTCATCAACAAAGTATGTCTTGTTGTAGCCAGGAATAAGTTAATAAAACAGGGAAAAAGCTTAGTGGCTTAAAGAAAAAAAAAACACCTCCTTGGGGTTATGAAGGAACAATGTTGTTTTTTCTTCCCAGCGTGCAAGGATTTAATTAAGTGATAACAGTCACCTTGGGGTGGCTGCACAAGGCAATAATATCTAGGTGAAGAAAAATGCTGAAGAGAGTTGAGTACAGTCAATTTATCTTCAGAGAAGGCAATAAATGAACAAAGCATAGGTATTTGGCTGATTGTTTTGGAATGTTTCCATTACTGATAAACATCAAAATAAAAGGACAAAGATTTGGTATTTTCACTATCTGAAATGTATTAAATATAGAAAGAAACTAAGGAATAAATCAGTGTGAGGTCATATCCTAGAGTTCTAATTGCAAATGGTTTGGTAATTATTCAAGCTAAACATAGAACAAGGGAATTTTAATGTTGACACAAAGGACAGAAATACAGCTGAGATGTGTATTTTTAGCAAACACAAAACACTGGATGAATTCCACTCTGGAGATAAAAAATTGGTAAGTGTAGATAGAAAGAAGTGATATATATTAGATAATATATGCAACTTCATGGCCTGCAACTCAAATTCAAGGATTTAAAAACATGTTTGTAGGACCCCTTCAGAAAAGAAGCAGCAAGTTCCATTATCTGAAAGCCTATCTTCTGCCACTCTCATATGCAGAGAAAAGAGATGTACGAGAAAGAGCAACATGAAGCAGAGAGGAAAGACTACCAGGAAGAAACATGCTTCTTTACCACAAAGCTGCTAACAATTTGCTTTGCATTATTTGAAACACGTGGTTTGACAGGAATACATGGGCTGTCCTTAGGGAGTTCAATGTGTGCAAAGGGGTCTGAAAGCTATGTACCCATTTCCAGCAACAGTATTTAATCTTCCAAAACTTAGCACAACTCAGAGTCCAGCCATAATACTTGTTAGCAAGTAGTATGATCAGCCAAAATCCCTGCCAAATGGACACAAATCATGATTAACATGGAAGTTGGAAGAAACAGCACAAACACATCAATAATCTTGGGAATTCACCACATTCCTCTGTCTGACTCAAGTTGGAAATTCTCATTTTCCCTTTAATTTTGATGCTTTTTTCTGAATCAGTCTCCAGCAGTGAGGGAATTGATAGCTATTTTCTTGAGTTTTAAACCAGAGTTTTCTCTGGGTTAAATACTCCTTACCCACACAATTCTGCATGAAGAAGATGAAGCCCACAGACAATTGTTTTTTAACTATGTGGGCAGATAGTCTTTCAAAGAGAAGGAGCAAGTCAATAATGAATGGCTCATACAGTGTCCTGAGAAAAAATATGAAATACATGTGGGCATGTACAAGATCAGGCAAGTATATTCTAAGGAGAAATACCAATTTCTGAAAAACACACAATATTTTGAATAAAAATCTTAAAACAAATTCCTCTAAGTTGCCACATTATGATTTCTAGTATATGTCCAGCTGCAGTATTTAAATAAACACTGTTTTTCAGAGCCTGTCTTTTCAAAGCCCTGTATCTAAAATCTACATAACAACTGGTATCCTCAAAGCAGTTACTTTCATTCTAAAAGCAATATGCCCTTTAAAAATACTTTATGAATGACACAGGCATTCATTTCTCACCTCTATGAGGCTGAAGGTTTGTCACCTGCCTGTATCTGCTGTTTGGCCTTGGTAGTGTGATTCCAGAAAACATCCCATTTATAAATGCAAACTTAGTGGTTATTTTTATTCCTCAAAGAAGAGAATCTGTACTTAAACATGTACTAGAACCAGTTACTAAATTTGACTTAATATAATTAGAATTGCTCCACAAATGTCTCGAATTAAGGTACGACATTAGGTACACAATCAGAATATAGGCTTTAGGATTAAAATATCCATTTTAAGAGTGGAATTACATGCTCACTGTTCTCTATGTTGAGTCTTCTTCTCTTGTTTTTTCCTTTTTATTATTCTTTTAACAGTAGTTGGAAATCAATGAGATTTTAAATGTGAAATTCAGATTACACTGTTTTCCTGAACTAGCTGTTGGTTCAGCACCTCCTCTACTAACTCAGAATCTTCACCTGTTTTAAGTCAGATCAAGCTCATATCTCTGGATTCTCCTTGCAACCTTTGGGACACAAAGCACTTCTCATGAATCCAAAGGAGTAAAGTCTTAGAGTGGGTTCCAGAATGTGCTGGAAGGAAATTAATTTGATAGATTTGAGGGATGGAAAGGAGGTAGATTTGAAGATCTGGAAAAAAAAACCCACAAAAAACAAACAAACAAAAAAACAAACCCAAACCAAACAAAACATAAGAAAACAGAGACTGGAGAACATAGTAGGAGGAATAAGCTAAAGCCTTCTTGGAGATAGTGAAGATATGATGGAAAACTGGGCGAATATAATGACTATAAAGTAAGGAATGGGGGAAAAGGGGAGACAGAAAGACAGACCAACAAGCACTAAAATAGAACAGAAACACTGAAAATTTTCAAGAGATAATAGAATGAATTTAAGAGAAGGTTAAAAAAAAAGAGAAAAACACTAAGTTGCACTTCTAGTAAAGAATTTCATAGAATTAATGTCGACCTATTGCAGACTACTGTGCCATACAGAGGTATGTCATCCTGAAGTTATTTGGTGCTCCAAATAGTGCCAGAAAAAAACCACAAATAATATCCTCTCCAGAGCAGCTTATATGGCAAAGGCACAACAAAGGACAAATACCAGTTCATCAGTGTCTGAACTGAAGCGGAGATGAAGAAGGAGGATTTCTTTTCCTCTGAAGGATCTCTTCCCCACCTTTTTACAATCCTAACCTACTCCTGCAAGGAATAACTTTTATCCTCTATTTACAAAGACCAATACTACCTCTGGAAAATACCAGACTGCAGAAAATGATAAATTTTCCCACAGTATTTCCCTGTAAGGGATTATGTCTGGACATACCTGCAGAACATTTTATTTTTCCCCTTAGAAATTGCTTCAGATTTCCTGTCGTATTTAAAAAAATCCTGTCCAAATGTTTGAGCTCTGTGAATCTTTCCAGAGTTGGGAGTCCATGGCACAGCCTTAAAAATGACTTTTGTACACAAGTCAAGAGAAAAAAATATTCAAGTACTCTGCTCCTACAGTGGTCAACACTGAACAGCTGTTAGCAGAAAATACAAGGTTATTCAGTATGAAAATCTGCTGTCACAGAACAAACCCTCTCCCCTTACAAAGATCTCAAGGAATAATTCTATAAGCACTTAACAGTAATAAAGAAGAGAAACATGTTGTCTTGGGTAAGACAAGTGCTTTCCCATTTATGTTAATATCAGTCAAAGACATTTGGCACATGACAACTATATATCATCAATGTGGAAATTTATTGATGAATGTCAACATTAGCTGAATACATTCAACTCCCATGCTAGCTTGCTACATGACCCTTGCTCATTTTTAAGAATGCAGTATCTGCAAAGCTATATGATGTAAAAATGCCACTTCATCTTGGGTGTGCACTGCTACTCAATTCTATATTTGACAAACCAGCTGAACACCTCATGTCTAATTTAGAACTGTCAAAATTTATACAGGAATACTTTTTTTCTACAAATCTCTTTGTAGTTATAAAGGTCATAACCCACGTGTCTAAATTTGTCTATACTCACATCTGCCTCTATGTGGGATCTAGATCCCTACAGATCCACAGAACTATCCAGCTGTACAAAATAAACATCCCAGTGACTGCATTTATATACTTAGGTTTTTCTAAAACTCATCCAGTGGCTAATACTTATTATCTGTATTAATAGAGCTTTACACTCCACATACAACATTCCATACAAATAACTAGGTGCAGGACTCTTGGTTTTATTGAGTTACTTCTGCAGATATCAGGAATGACATCAATAACAATATTAGCTAACCAGGGCAAAACTGGAGCAATTTGAAAAGGAATTAGTATTTAAGAGCCCCATCCTCTTCTGACATTGCTGTGCAATGTGTTAGCCAACACTTTTCTGAGTAACATATATGATGAGGGCCACATTTCCCTAAAATGGATTCAACCTGCTCATTTGGCTTATAATAAAAATGAAATGGGAACAGCAGACATCAATCTGCTAATATAATAAAATAGATTTAATGTGATTTTGGAAGGACATCCAGTCATTGTACACAAGATGTGAATACACTGTTGAGTCTTTGATAACACCAGTGGGAAACTTATGGGACTGGTTTTTTTCCCAGCAATCGAGCTGCACGAATTGCCAGGAAACAATCCTCACCTGATGTCCAAAACATGACCTGCAGGGAAGATTTCCCTTTTCCTTGTCTTGCTCTGTTGGTGTTACTAACTGACAGAGCAGCATCTTTTTAAGTACTAAGAATAACTAGAAAAATATTGATGAGCATCGAAGGGAATTAATTTTGGAATAGATTAATGCAAACTATAACAGATTAAAAGTACATATGTTTAGTGAATTTACAAAATTTACAAAAAAATTTACAAAATTTTAAACCAAAATCTTATAAACTTTACATTCCCTTAATTTATGGAATAGCATGCATTTCATTCTGCAAACAACATTTTAAATTTGTTACTTCTATGGTATCAGTTGCACTTCTACACTGCCCATGTGAAAAAATTCTTATGACCTTTTCTTAGACTGTTCTGTTCAAACTTGCTCATTTAACCAAGCTATGAATCTTTGAATAAAATTCAAATTTACACATGCCTCGTGGAAATTCACTAGAGAACACCTACCAAAAAGATCTTGGTAATTCTATTTAAACCATGAAGAAGTACTGCTAGAGACTGCTGGCATGTGCCCAGAGCTTGTATTTGCACCTCTAATTTTCATTAAGTCAATACCATGTCACAACTGAAACTAATAAATAGCACTTGCCTGACCACATGCCTTCCAGTGATCTTTCCAGTAGCCTGGAAGAGGAAGCTGTTTTGTCTGAATATGAAGGATATATGAACTAAGCTTTGTGTAGGAAAACCAGAATGAAGTAAAGAACTGTAGAGGAATGAGGGAGGAATGGAGTTTCTTGATTGAAGGAAAGGCACTGGGCTTAAGTATAGGGATATAGGATTCAATAGACTAGGAAACCAAGAAGATTTGGACTACACTCATAATCTGAGAACAGAAAAGAGCTTCAAATCACCTGGTACCAATGTAGAGGACTCCAAGTCTGCTCTGATATGAACCAAACTGGCAACAAGGGAGTTAAGAAAACGAAGCAAGATGTGTTAAGTAGCTAGGATTCATACAGAGAATTAGGGCTGGTAAGGTAATGAGATTGGAAATGGAGCTAGTGGGAAATACTGACAGGCTGAGCAAGAAGGTGGGAGGCACTGGGAAGACACGTATTGGGAATGGGAGCAAAGACTAGAGGGGACAGGCTAGACTATTTAGACACTGTGAAATAGAACTGAGAGATTATTTTCCCACTGAAGTAAATTTCCCTCAAAAAACTGGAATGGGCCACACAAATTCTGATTTGCACCACTCCTCTGCCATCAGCAAAGCTGGGAACATCACTGGCAAATCGTAGGATCATAGAATGTCCTGAGCTGGAAGGGGTCTATGAGGATCACCAACTCCTACTCCTGACTCCACACAGGGAAACCTAAAAGTTAAACCATATGTCTAAGAGGTTTATTGAAACACTTCTTCAACACTGGCAGGCTTCGGTCATGACAACATCCCTGGGGAGCTTGCTCCAATGCTTGACTATCTGGTGAGTGAAAAACTTTTTCCTAATACCTAATCCTCTCCTCCCCTCATGCTAGAGCACATGATAATAATTTCTTTAAGTTACTCTGTTAGGTCAAATGGCAAAAATACATGTAATTAACCTAAAACTGTATGTCTTCCAATGAACTACGCTTGCCTCAGTAAGACACCATCTTTCTGCTTTCTGATTTCTTTTTGTTTTCATCACTAGATTATAAGAAATTACTTCTACAACAATGCAAAGAAAAGCATTAAGACTGTAAAGTTGAGCACTGCAAAGCAAAAAAAACCCAACCACATTCCACTGGAATTCCTGCCTCATTTATTGCACGTGATAGATAATGCTGCCTTAATGAACAGCTATTTGATATTTTGTTTTCTCCTCAGTGTTCAATGTGTGGCCCTAGGCCTTATTTACTGCATTCTATGCAAACCATGCTCTGAAGACAGAATTATAAGATTCCTTGTGGGTTTTTCTATGATGCTCATCACTACAGCATCTGAGTGCTTCATAAACATTAATTTATTTCCAAAATAACCTTGTGAGGTTATAGAATAAGAAAGAAGATGCAGCCTCTACCAGTGCCCACATCATTATTTTCGCTGATCGATGTTGAATACAACAATTAGCTCTACTAGATAAAGATCCTAATTTTGCAGGTATAATTGGATATCCAAAGAAAGAAGGTACAAACAAGGTACATAAGACTGAAGGGCAGGCTGAAGTTCTGTAACAATAAAACTATTAGACGCCTAGAAGTGCAACAATGACAGTCAAAGTAACTTAAAGGCCTTAAGGGTAAATACACACACATTTTTATTTTAGATGCCTGATGTTAGGTAAACAATCCATTCCCATCACTTGCAGTGTTGGCAACACCAGAAAAAAATGCTACACATGGTCAGGACTTCCGAATTTCCGCCAAAATAGCAGACCGCCAACATCTATACAATTCAGGCCCATTATAGCATGTAGGTACATTTAGTCATCTGAAGCCCTGATTTACCAACAAAACTTCAGCCCCTTGATTTTGCATCCTGAGAGATTCCACCACACATTCCACTGAAAACAATACTGAGAGGCTTTGACGTGGATTTTAATTAAAATCTGTTACCCATCTTCATACAATGAGTCAGATATACCTGACTGTAAGACAGGAAAATGTTCCAGATAAGACAACTTACGTTCATCCAGAAGAAGAAAACATCTCTGTGTCTTATGATTACAGACACTGTCAAGAAGAAGCAAGTTCCTTACTTTTGGGAATAAAGAATGAAACCACAATTCACCTGCCAATGTAATGTGTGAGTGATGATGGATTCCATAAAAAGCAAATGGTGTCACAGCCTGAATAACCAAAAGGATAAGAGTGGCACAGAAGGTCTCAGATGCAGCCAAAGTCTACATTATTAAGGGATTTTAAAGCAGCAGGGCCAGGTTGAAATCAATCTTCCACTCTTAGGGATCAAATGTAGATAATGGATAGTGGGCATAATATGACCAGGTTAACTTAATCCCTAGAGAAAACGTGCTGCTAAATGCTATACAAACTGCTGGAAACCGAGGAACAATGCTGGAGACTCAACTAAACAAGAGTTATGACATGACTGCTTGTGGTATTACTTTTAAGACATAGGACAATAAATAAAAAAACCAACCTGCACTAGCAATGCACTGAACGACAACTAGTGAATTGAAGCTTTCTGTGGTATGGGGGTGATGAAAATAAACCTTTCATCTTGTTATCTATTTAACCTTTGGGGCTCTAGGCAGCCACCAAGAACTTCCTAAACCTTCCAGAGCTAGCCCCATGGTACACTCCAACCATGCCTTTACATTTCCTACCATAATTACATCAAAAGGCAGAACACTGGACAGCATAAGGACTGACCATAACAACCATGATATAATCTGAAATGTATTTTTTATAGCAGCCTAGATAACATGTTCTGCTCAGTGGACACACTTTTACCAGAGCTGGGCAATTTTTGAAAGTCGTTTAAATAATAAGCCTTTGCTATTTCCAACATTCACTTTCCTTCTAGCAAACTGTCAGGATAAGAATATTCGGAAGTGGTATGCACCCAATTCAGCCCTCTCACAACTTCTTTATTTGGAGCTATACATTCACCCATAGTGAATATGAAGGAGTGGATGCCTCTAGGGATAAGCAGGCAGGACACACAAATTTTGTAAGCAATGTTAACCTTATATTAACCTTTGAATATAACAATATAGGGGGGAAATAAACATGGGACAGTAACTCAAATCAACCTAATCTGAAGTTTCCTGTACGTCCTGCAAAGCACTTTACTCCTGGCAGTTTGGTAGACAAGACACCAGACAAACTGAACAATGAGTCTGACTCAATGTAGCAATACCTGTGCTATAGACAACGAAAAAAAAAACCAAACAACTACCACAGGAAAAGGCATTAAAAATCAGAATCCACTGAAAACTTGACAAGAAATCAGGAAATAAGGATTTGCACTTTAAGAGTGTGTAGACCTTGTGTTGACTTGCTGCAGAGGGGAGAATTTCACCCTTAGATGGCTGGCCCTTTCACTACAACAGTTTTCAATAGAAAAGAGAGAAGCTAAAGAGTAGATAAAAAAACCTCACTGTTCCCTACCTTGTAACCCATCCATCTGCTCTCTCACTTTTTTATGTACACATAATTCAGACATACGTATATATAGAGAGAACAAAAACTGAGAAATCCAAGTACGCTCACTCATAAAGACTCATCATCTTTCACAAATTCAAAAAATTCTTAACGTACTACTTCAGCATTCAAAAAACTCCTAACATTGTGCAAATTATTGGGAAGAAAGAATAAATACATTCACCTAGCAGCCCAGTTTAAAGATGCCACACTGCTTTAGCCCTATCATTAAGAGATTTATTTTAGTGTCTTTAACTACTAAGCTTTAACTTTTTTCAGTGTCCTCATACTGCCCCTTGAGTCAAACTCAGATTTACCTATGTTATTTTGAGGGATTATTGCTTCTGCTACTGCCTGCCTGGAGGGCCTCCAATATTCTGCTGTAAACTGTTGCTAGGTTTTCCGGTATCACTAATCAGCAAGACAAATGCAGTCAGATGGATGGAACATTTCTGCAGTTGAAGCTTTCTCTTTTAAAAACTATAGGAGTGTTTGTTATTCAAATTCTCTGTAGGCCCTACAGTATTGGCATTAATTTACTGGGATTATTACCACCTGAGTAATAATGTTTTGGCTTAGATAAATTTAATTGGTGTTTTTCTTTTCTTTTTGGATCCTTTAAGAGAAATAACGACAAACATGTAAAACTGACTGGATTTAAACCTGCAGAATACATTTGAAGCAATGGAAGCGATGTAGAAGGACAGGGACAGGAGGGACACTTTCATCCAAAAAGGTTCAGAGATACTGCAATTAAAGCACTTCCATGACTGCTCCTTACCCTGGCCCTACTGTTGTTTTTCCATTTCTTCATTTAACAACATTCTTTAAAAACTGATCAGATTATTCCAAATATCTCGGTCCTCTAATCTTTGCCTCATGCTCTGATTCTGCCTTTTAGGTTCCCCTTTTTTGTACCTGTGATACCATGTGCTAATAGGGAGAGGAATGTGATGAATGAGGTCACAAGTTCCTCTGCATAAGAGGCAGAGATTTCAAAGCACTGACAAAGGCAATTTAAAAATTACAGGACACATAATTTAATAATCAAAATCTGCTTGACAGTTAACAATTAATTGCACGGTATACATGCTGCCTGTAGCCAGTCTATGCTCTTGAAGTCCACTGTGTCACAACGTAGCCCAGAAATTCATCATGTTCTGGAAACGGTAGGTGCCCTTTCAATTTATAAAGATGAATGAAAACCACTATAATTTCTACACCTTTTGTTACTTCCTTATTGAAATGTTCAGTAATGAAGAAGAAAAATGGGAAGGGTGAAAAAAAAAAGGACAAGATATAATCCTCCTATTTTCCCATCCACATTCACTTTGTTCCCATGCTTGCAGGTGGTCTTGGTCGCTGCAAATAGTACTTTGTGACAAATACTTTACTTCTACAACCCAGTCATTCTGGTAGAGGACACAGCACGTTTCCCAATAATAAATACGAACTCTCAATATTTTTTCTACACTGCACTCACCCTACAAATGTTCAGCAAGGGTCCCATAGCCTAGCATTTGTTCAGCAATATGAATGCTATCACAACAATAGAAACACTGGCAAAAAGCTTGTTCTAGGTGCTGAGAAGTAAAAACACTTATGCCCACACAAGCACTTCAACTGTTGCTAGCAGACAAGCAAATAAAAGATAGGAGAAAGGTGTCATGGGAAAGCTGGAAATTCTCTTTATAAATGTAACCCCTGAAGTGGCATAAATGTCACACCTTTGGGGGGAACAGGTTGTTTTTAACCCTTAGATCTGCTGGGTGGCACCTGAAATAATTAAACCTGACATTTCTAGGGTTAAAACGTCAAGAAGGAGAAAGAGCTGAAAAAGGAAATTCCCCAGCTTCTTAGTAATGAAAAGCTGAGGGTATACCTTCTGTGGCTGTGTGTGAGATGCTTTCACATCCGTGTGTCAAGGGTTTTTCAAATTGACAACTTGCAAATTTGAAATACAAAAATGCCCAAAGCGATATTTTAGTGGCTCAGGGAAACTCTTGTATGGGAAAAAGAATTCTAAAGTGAAACGTCTCTAGAAATCACACAGGGCCTGACCACGATACTCTAATTATGCTAATTGCTTCAATGCCCTTGCTTTATTTATGCTGAGCAGCTAAGATAAATAAAGGAAAATTGCTTTGGATCTAACTGTATTCATATCAGAATGCAAACTAGCCCGTGTTTGTTATGTGATTGCTGATCTGTTTACACTAAATTCTGCAGGTAATTGCAGTTTTGATTGCACATTTATTTCTAGCTGCACAGGTCCCAGGACTAGGTCTGTCTGTTTTTATAATTAAACCATTTTGTAATATCTATACTCACTAAAGAGCAAAATGATGCTTTAAGAATTTGCATATTTTATGCATTAAAGATAATACTTTGGTGCTCAGTGAAAAAGAAGAAAAAATCCGTGTATTACTGAAAGATGGACAGCATGTTCTGGATCTGAAGAAATTTGAGACATCTGTTCCAAGGCCTGTTCACTGAGTGGGACAGATGTCCTCCGCATCCCCGTAATCTGTTACACAACACCTACTTTGTGAACTTCCAGTTATAACTTTCATATGAGTAAAATATATTAACAGGATGAGGCTGGGGCTTTGGTGATTAACCACAGACCCTAAATAAGAGTCAGCACCTGACTGCAGTTTCAGAAGTGGAAATCTTTCCCTGGGAAGATTTGAGAGCAAATGCCACATTTCGCAGTTGGGGTATCTTTAGCTCAGACTCTCACAACAAATTGCAAATACTGATACAGTCTCTCCATACCCCTCAAAAAGGAACAGTTATTATTTTGTTTTTGCAGCAGAGGATAGTGAGGTGCAGAAATCTGACTTGTTCAAGGGTCACACAAGAAATTTGTGTCAAAGATTAGTATGAAAAGGATTGTCTAAATCTATGTATTTTGCCTCAAGCACAAAATTATTATTATTACTTATACATCACTATAAATGTGTATGGCATATTGCAGACAGATAAAGTGACAGGTACTGCAGAGTTGACACTCTCAATTATAAAACCATCCTTCTGTCCTTGGTGATGAATTTGAGGTGAGGAAGCTTTCTATTTTTGTTACAATGTATTTAGCACCTTCTGAAACCTCAATTTGAACTTCAGCCATGGTTATTTCTTCCTTTCCACCTCCTTCAACGTGTAGGCACCAAATCTAATCTTTTCTTCCCTCTGTCTTTGAGAAATGATCATTACTATAACATTACAGAGAAAACTCCCTAATCTCAGTATTACAAATTTAGAGGAATGTCATTTCTGTATGGCTTCTTCATCCATCATCAATTCCAAAACCAGTAATCCAGTCTGTCTCACTTAATGGAAGACTTAATATCAGTCTATGCAGACTAGTCTGGCAAGCCTCTTAGCTAGTATATACTGTAGCAGCACACTGTGATAAGGTGTGCATCAATAGGCTCCTTGTACTGTGTGTGCAGTAAGTACAGAACTGAAGGCTGAAGGAGTTAAACCTCAGAAGAAGTGCACAGTGGCATGTAAAATCCAGTAGTGTCACAGCATCCTCATGCACTTCTGTTACAATAAGGCTTGCAATTTTAACGATTTACAAAACATCATAAAAGCTGCTTCTACCTAAGAAAAAGGTACTCCATGACAAGACTTAAATGCACAAAATGAATTCACTTAGAATCATAGAACAGTTACAGCTGGAAGAGACCTCGAAGATCATCAAGTCCAGCCTTTTTCCTAGCCCTATCACCCCACTAAATGATGCTCCCCAACACAACATCCAGCCGTCTCTTAAACACCTCCAGGCACGGTGACTCAACCACCTCCCTGGGCAGCCTGTTCCAATGGCTGACAACCCTTTCAGTAAAGAAATTCCACCTCTCCAGCTTGTCCAGGTCCTTCTGGATGACATCCCGCCCCTCCAACTTATCCCCAGCACCCCATAACTTGGTGTCATCTGCACACTTGCTGCTGGTGCACTCAGTGCTGCTGTTGATATCATTTATAAAAATATTAAACAGTACAGGCCCCAGCACGGAGCCCTGAGGGACACCACTTGTCACTGATCTCCAGCTGGACTTTGAGCCGTTGACCACTACTCTCTGGATGCAACCATCCAGACAGTTCCTTATCCACTGAACAGTCCACCCATCAAATCCATAGCTCTCTAACTTGGCTAAATGTTGTGGGGGACTGTGTCAAAGGCCTTGCACAAGTCCAGATAGATCACATCTACAGGTTGTCCCTTGTCCACTGAGGTAGTCACACTACCGTAGAAAGCCACTAGGTTTGTCAGACAGGATCTGCCCTTAGTGAAGCCATTTCACTCATATCCAAACATTTGGGGGATGAAACACTTTTTAAATTGCCTCTTTATCTTCAGCACTTCGCTCTTCTACTCTGACAGCATAGAATAGCTCTCGCATCTGTGTTTGATTTTTCCTTCCCTATAAACTATATCAGTTTGTGGAATTAACAACCAAGTGCTTGGTCACTACTACCACACCTTGAAAACTCCCTAGCATTTTCACTATTAAAAAATTGTAGTCACAAAGGAGTTAATCCTTTTTCTTTCCATTTCAGCTTCCAATATTTAAAAATAACATTAATCCAAAATTCCAGAAAGAGTTGGCAAATAATAAAACCAACCAATCACACTTTAAAAGAACAGTAAAAAAAATATTTTCTGTTCAAAAGAAGTCTGTATACAGATGTTGCCATTCAGCTCACAGATCACAGCTACACTCCACAAAAAAAAATTAATACGCACTGCACACTCACAACCTGTATCCATATTCTAAAGGAGAAAAGGCAGCATATTTTTTTCAGAAGGGACTTCTAGCTGAGTCTCATCTTTTCTTTTTCAATCATCTCAAGCATCATATTTTTCAACATACCCTTCACAGACAAAGCTCTTCACAAACTTTCTCGAACTGGGGTGAAGTGGTACTGAAACAAAAGATCTCTTCATTTGGTATCTCCAGATAGCTCATCTATTTTCTTAACTGTAAGATACAAGAAGCTGTCACAATTTAATGAGTCACTTCTATACATCTTATACTATCTACACTGAGCAGTACGGCAACAGTGAGGGATCTAAACACTGCCTGCAGATACTGCAATTCTGCCTTATGGTCATCTCTACCTTATCTGCAGCCTCAGTGTATTATAAAGCTTCTACAGGATCTAATTTATGTTTAAGTTTGAAGTTGTTCAGATCCTGAGTATTTGTTCAGGTTCTCATTTATGTAAATGTAGTGTTTCAATCCTGTTAATACAATGATCATTTTTGCTTAATGCACAAACTATGTTTGTTTCAATTTCAGCCACCACTTCTACTGCCCTCTTCTGTATAAAATAAACTTGCACATCTGCATAATTAATTATTGCTCTGTTTTATGTGGCATATGAGTCTTAACACTATTACACAGTAGTATATAATATTATCTACCCTGATGGAAGAGGCCATTATTTGTGGATCCTATCCCACATGTTCTGTGTGGACTATCTTTTTTTATGTTAGATGGCATTGATCAATCACCTAAATACAGAACCTGAAAGGGCATCCCTGTGAATATAAAAAGACAAACGGGGAAGAGAATAACTTCTTAAAGCATCAGATGGAAGAGGAAAATCTCTGAGATTCCATTTTGTCTTTAATTTTATTACCACTGCCAACACTGTAACTGCTCTAAAATTGTAACCAATTTTAGGCTGTGAGAAAACTCACTGTATTGGACCAGGTGGCATTATAGATGTACTTTTAAATCTGTACGTGATGCAAAAGAGTTATTCTTACCAATCAGCCATATCTAGTTCTTCTGCAATCAGAGTGGAAGACTTTGGTCAGATGAATTATACAGATGTTACAAAAGAAAGATAAACATTTCCTCACCTACATATATGCAAAGAAAATTTTTACACCCTGCCTATTGACTACAACTTATCCACCCCTTCATACCAGAAAGGTATAATGGGGACTGTATTTTGACTCTTCCAAGACACATTAAGTACCCAGCACTCATCGCTTCCATGAGCGATCAATTTTAGCTCTTGCAGAAAGGTTAAACAAGGTAGTGGTGATTTGGATCATGAAAAACTGTACTGACATTCCTAACACACCACCTCGATATTGCAAAATATGGCCAGTCTTACACAGAGTCTGGACCAGTGGAAATAACTCTTTTGTGCATGGATCCTGAGTCTGGTGGAGATGGAAAACCTGTTTTCAAAGATGGATATACTCTAGACACTTCACTTTTCCTTTCTGAGGTGGCAGTACTGTTGATTCAATTGTAAGTTCTCTGGATTCAGTGAAAGACATTTTCATAAAATGTGGCAGAGCGTCCTCAGTTAGGCTATCTGGCTCTCAGTCCAGATACTATCAGATACACTAATGAGGACAATGTGCATCAGCCTTGAGGTTTTCTACCACCCTTTCTTGGAGTAGAAGAATATTTTGGTTCCCTGATCAGTCACGAAGTTTCTGAGTGAAGACTGCCTATGTGGTATTGTTTTCTGTCACAATTATCCCACCTACAGACACATAAACCTGTCTTCTCTCATATTAAAATATCATCTTTCATTTTGTCCAATTTTGATTTTCATTCTTTTAAGTTAAAAGATGGTTAATATAGAAATTCTACATGTTTTTATGATAGGGAAGACTCTGCCTGTTACTCTTTAAGTATTTTCTGAATCTTTTCAAAGGGCTTTACACAATATATACAACACAACTACTTTTCCAACATATTTGGGCAGACACTACTGCTAGTAAAGAAGAAAACTTTTGTCAACTACTAACCATCACATGATGAAAATTCTGAATACAATTGTTTTTATGCAATTTCCTTAACACATAATAATCCTAGAGCATGTATTCAGAAAACCTTAGAGTGGCAAGAAGAATATCTATACAAAATGAGTTCTGATAGAGGAAGCTGAGCCAGGTAGGAAGGGAAAGTTCCCAATCACTAGGAGAGCTCAGTGAGAGTTTCATCTTCAGTATGCCGTGTCATGAGAAAGCAGAAAGTCAAAACTGGAAGAGGTGTGTGCAAACAGGGTATGGGTAAGGAGGAGGACAAGTAAAGTTACTTTATCAATCAGCCACATCTTCTTCTCCTACAATCAGAGTGGAAGACTGGTCAGATGAATTATACAGATGCTACAAAAGAAAGATAAACTGACCCAAATGAAGGCTATTTTGCCCGACTCCTTCAACCTTAAAATTTTCCTGGGCTTTACTCTCTCCACTCCTTTTGTTTCACGAAGAGTGAAAGTATGATTTAAAGCCAAAATTCAAATGCTCATTATGTTATCTTTGTTTTATAGCTGGAAGGTATAGGATACAGTTCATAACAAGAAGCTGTACTGAGTAGCAAAGGACTATCTCAATGTCTTATTTGCTCTTAGTGCAATATTATAGTATCCATTATAACTAACTGTCCAGAACAATTTGCTTAATTCATTTCAACTAAATTCTGTCCAGGAATCCAGACATGAAAGTTACTGAATTACCAAGACACTAAAATGAAGCTGTTTCCTATACTACATTTGTAGAATGCTCTAATACATATTCAGTATCAGGTGACTTGATTTTTCTTGATCTCATTGCCACTACCCTGTACTATAAAACCTCTGGAGAATTCAAGCCAATGATCCTCCATGACTAACAAGCTGTTTAATTCACCAACGGTTTCCTTCATTATTTTACAGTTGCAGCTTAGGAAAAGTGAGTGTATGTACTGACAAGACTATTATAAGGACTACTGTAATAATACTATATACTACTAGCAGCTCCTTACTTAGAAAGAATTAAAATCCATGAAAGAAATGCATGCTTTCCATTTGGAAAAAAAAATGCAACAAGGCTGTGCAAACTAAAGGCCTTTTGAAAATAAGAACAAGGTTTTCATTTAAAAAAAGACAGTACAGATTTTTTTTTCTTTGTTGTATATAGACGACTCAGAGATAGTGCAGGTTCATCTACTGATAATTTTTGCTGGAAACCTACAGGACCTTCAAATGTAGCATGGGCAGAAGTGAAAGAAAATCATTTACACCTGATACCTATGAAAGGTCATGAGTGAAGAAATAAATTCTAGATCTTGTAGGTCTAGCCTTACAGAAGGGAGGGAGAAGATGCACTAGTGCTGTGATCAGTGGGGTTTGAGTTTGCTTTTCTTTATATGAATGTTAATATATATGTTTACAAAACCACACAAAACCTTATTAAACATCAATAAGAAGTCACATTTTAACTTCTCTCACATATTTATCTTTCTTACTGTCTCCTCATCTAATCCCCTTTTGGTCCATAATGTCCTGCCTTGTCCCAATTCACTTGCTTTAGACGCCTTATTTCCACAGTTTCAAAGACCATCTTACTGTCAAATAGCAAACTACGCTTCCTAAATTCTAACTTGAGAAGTAAAAATAATTCTTAAATACCATATCTAACAGCATGCTAAGGAAAATGATACTTAAGCCCAGGAAACACACCTGCAAACCCTCCTGCACAGTAGGTCATAAATAAAATGAATTTAATGGTCTGATCCCCACCTCATTTGCGAGCAGCAGGATGGGGCCGATTATGTTCTTATGACACTGTAATTGAACCAGTATGGGGAACGCTGCACAATTCAAACCAGAGTTACTACTTTGTATCAGTGGGTACCCATAATGTCACAGTTCTTGATAAAAAACAGTATGTGAAGATGTAGAACAAATGAAGATGCCCATGCCTGCAGCCCTAAGCAGCAAAGAGCTTTGCATCCCAACCAGTTTCAGAATAACAGAAACCAGTTAAATAAATATTCTAGGTAACTAACTTGACACTGGGCTACAGTCATTCAGAAAGAACTTCTTACTAACAGGGATGCCCCTATTTTACTGCAGCAAAACAGACCATGAACTTTGACCTGCACTATTTAAGATAAGGAACTCTGTAAGGAAAACTAATAAACTACAAGAAACTGATCCTAGGGCTACCAGATTTTTAACAATAGTTGAACAACAAGTAATAGCATACCACAGTATCTCTTTTAGAAAATACTAAACACTAGCCCTTTACAAATTTATCACAGGACTATGTGTCATCAGATGTTTGATTTTGGTCACAGAGTTTATGAGTTGCTACGTTGTTTGTGTATTTGTACAGATTTAGTACTAAATCATACTTTTTGCTTCCATCTATGAGCTACAGCCTTTGCTACATAGTTAAAAATGTCTAAGGTATCTGGAAAGAATGTATTTACTATATATTAATCCACTACAAAAAGTTAAGCAGGACAAACTATTTTAGGAAACGTAAACTTAAAAAAACAAACCCAAACAACAGCAAGTAAAGAGACAACTGTTTCTGTTTTGATTTATTCAGTATTTCAGAGATGCTGCTTCTACAGGGAACAGTATGCAAGGCACTGGATATTCAGAAGGCACCTCTTCTGTGTACCATAAAAACGTGCTGCTAAACTACAATACCCTCACAGAAAGAAATACAATTCAATAAGGAACTCAGTTGGGAAGATGCCTCAATAGAATGACATGAAAAAATGGTCAATACAATAATGATTAAGTTTACCTTACATGAGATTTTGATGCTGGAAATAAATAGGGCTTTGAAATTTGTAAAATAAAAATGAAGATAAACATAGACTCATATTTTTAATTCTCACACATACTTAATGTGACTTTTTAGCAGATCATTGCCTCTGAATCATCACTTCTATCAAGCATATCACTTGAGAAGTGTTTCAGCACTTAGCCCTCAGGGCAAAGATAAGTCTTCACCATTGTCACATACAGTACACATATTGAGCTACATTATGCTGAATGGGAATAGAGTACACTGTAGAAACAGTACTGATTCTTGCAGAATATCCTGAGATACTTATCAAGCTGTTAAAGGAGACATCAGTCTTTTGTCTGTATTGCCCCTGACACATTCTGAAGGAAATTATCTGGAAATTCTTTGTTTGTTGAAGAACCCTCAGACCCTTTAGGTCTAATGTAGGTTAAGAGCCCCACAGATCTCTCAAGAATGGAAAAGCACCTTGAAAAACACTAACTGAATTCACCAGAAACAAATAAATAATGGCACTGAATAAGACTGAACACCTATGAAGAAACACAAGCCTGAAAATCCACATGCATCCTAAACCAGGAACAACTAAATATTGACAACCAGGATATCAGAGCCAGTCATCTCAACATAAAAAAACCAGAAACAAACTCCAAAAACCTTTCTCAAACAACTGCTAGGACCAAGGGTTAAATGAATGATGAGGAACTTTACCATATTACCATCTGATTATGATTGCATATGTTTTCGAGGATAAATAATTATCTGTCTGCATTCAGGATTTGCTTATTGATTAACACACAGACTGAACATGCTGTTTGTCAATATTATTTTTTTTCATTCCCTCATCTTTCACTTACTGTTTGCATTAATACCTGCATTTACCTACTCTGCAACTGTTAAATAATTATCCTCACAATATTCTGGAGGGAGAAGTTCGGACAAGAAAACAGAGAGAAATTTATCATGTGACTCAAAGATTTTTCATTATTATTTTGTGTAATTTTCATTTTGTACCAGAACAGAATTATGTAGTTAACAATTTTAACAAACACAAGAGCTAAAAATGTCCTTTGGTTTTGTTTGCTTTCTACATCATAAATGCCATAGCAGCCAATCAAACTTCCACAACATATCATGAAAAAATCTTTTTCCTTTAATATTTTTCCACAGGCAAAACACAGAACACAGAAGAATTCATGGCTTTCCTGTCTCAAAAGAAACTTACAAAACAAATAAAAAGAAAAATAAAACCTCAATCTATTTTTCAGATTATACAAAATAAAATATCGACAAAACACAACATTGATTTACGGTCTCCAAAATGCATGTGTGCTTTCTGTTAAGGTTTAACCAGATCTTAAGAGCTTAGAGATACATTGTCACACGCATCTGCTACGTCTATTGTGCTGGAACAAGTAGCAGGTGAGATGCCAGCAGAGAAGCACAGGAGGTTGCCAAGTGCCATGCCCTCTACCTGTCTGCCAGCCGGGGTGGCACACAGCAGACTGGCACTGCAACAGTGCCTTTCATTACCAGCCACCTCCTTGCCATCGCAGCCTGTTTTGGGCTGTGTGGTCAGGGTTGAGGTGCCTAACACTGCACCACTGCCCTGTGCAACAGCAGCTCATGTTCCAAGAGCAGGATGCTTGGGTGACTTTTGCCCACCACATACATCTTAGGTTTTGAATTACCTGTGCCGCTTGAATTTCAAAGTCAGATAAACTTCCGTGTATGATTGCTGATCCAAACTATGAAAAAATGTGTATGCGTTTATATGATATTTCAGTTCTCAGCTTCCTAGGGGTAATGTAACCAATATGGCATTAGGGGAGCGCAGACAAAGCACAAAGGTAAAAGGCTGGTATAGCTGGCCAAAGAAAATGGCTTCACATTAAGAGCAACAAACCAAAAAGAGACTTCAGGACAGGAGAGTACACTGCACATAGCACTCTAGTACCTGAGCATATCTAAATTGCACAATGGCTACTTAGAAGGAAGGCCACTTAAATTACCCTATATCTTGGGAAAAAAATATTTATTTTACATAAAGGGGAACTTCAGATGCTTGAAAATTATTATTTTGTAACACTGTCTTGATATAGAAACAATATAGGGAGAAAAGCTTTGTGTGAACATTCTCCCAACCAATCTGTCTCTTCATCTCAGCCCCGAAATGAAACAATCTGTAATTTCACTCCTAAAACCCTACTGACTGGAGTCAAACAGTAATTCTGAGTTGTATCAAATTGTACAGGCAGACTGTAATGTGGATAAATATCCAAAGGGATTAGCTAAGACCACCAAACTCATTTCACTTGTGACCTATTCAGATTTGAAGTCAGTCTCTTATCATTACTGTTTTATTAGAATGAACCATTCTTAAACAATTTATCCAGAGTGTTCCCTGAAGCATGCATTCAATCAATTCCAGACATCCACTTTTTTCCTAGACTTTTTTTTCCCCTTCTTACAAACACACTTTGTTCTATCAGTACAAGAAAAACAGATTTTCGTAATAGGGCACCTGAAGATCTAAAATCTGCCTTCCATGTGTTGACAAGTGGTAGAATATACCGTAGTCAAATTCAGTGTGACTTTAGAAAAGGTTTATTAGGGAATCTAATATTAGCTGACTATATCTAAACCATTTTCATATTTTAAAGCTTTCCATTAACTAGCTTCCAGTTTCTACTCATTGTCCCTCCCTTTCAGGATTCAGTCAGTTGAAAGTGATGACTGTTGCCACCTTTTTCTTTGCTGTGTGATCCCAGTACCCTCTGGACAAGATTATCATATTACATGTAAAAAATCCATCCTAAATTCTTCTGTAGATAAGGCACTGTAGAAATACACTTTTTTAAGCACAGTGGAGTCAAAGAATGCTATGTAATCATCAAGGAAAAAGCAAGGCCAAGGTCATAGCCATCAACTTCCATTTTGACAAAACAATGCTGAAACTTCATCGATGTCCATCTAAAGGGCTCAGCCAATTCACTCAAGTAAAACAGAAGGTACAGAGAACTAAGTCTATTCACAGTGCACTCATCCAAGTATTATAATCAGAAGCCAAATGCAGCATCTCTCTCTGAAATACTTGCTTTTAAAAAGCATATAATGATAACAGTCAGGGCTGTATGAACTCTTCTGTAGGCCCAAGATTGTAGAGAGAACAATATTTGACATTCTATAGTGTAAACTTCCCAAATAACCTGCTTTCTAAAAACATCATTGTAAAGATAGCATTTTCGCACATTTGGGCAATGTCTGCTGAGCAGAAGGAATGACTGCCTTGTAGAACTTCAGCTACAATGTTCATTTCCTTTTCATTATGGCAGGTAAATGACACAAGGTTGGCTGAGGAATGTTTCTATAAACAAGTTCCCTATATGGCCAACAGGACATATATCATAGGATTCATAGAACACATTTGCATATACAGTGCCTGAAAGAGAATGTTACCAATATTTTATTACCAAGGATCTTTTCTCATCCATCTCATTAGTATTTCAGTCTCCCTATTGATTAATAAGGCAGTTTTTCAATGACCAGAGACTGAATCCAATCAAACCTGTTGAAAGAAGCAAAAGCGATCAAACTAATGAGAGTGCATATTATTTACAATGCAAATAATTTGGTTCCTGGGGCTTTCCTCCAATAAAACAGTAGTCTAAAATAACCAATGATTGAATTTTGTGGAAAGCAGCACACCAAATCTGAAGGCCTGGATTCACTTTACAAGACTTGGAACATGAAGTATTCTGAAGTCAAAGGAGTATTTTTTCTCATTTCTTACACAAACATGAACAGATGAGAGTTGTATCTCTGTCTCTATCAATAAGTATAAATAAATAGTTTTATTTATGCGTCTACTACTATGCCAGGAAAATAACTACTTTATCCATCACATCTGTTTGAATATCCTTAGGTCTTTTGTAGCCAGAAGTGTTATATAAAACCCTTGCTGTCAGCTTAAAAAAATACTTTGGAAAAGCTGAGAGGATCAACAGTTTGGCTCTACTCCACATCTTACTCACTCAGGTTATTTCATCAACCTCACTAAGTCCCTCATATTGAATGAAGCATCTCCCCAAATGATCTCACTCTCAACATGAAGAGACAATCACAACACTCACAGCACTTACAAATCATCAGCTTAAAATATGGAGTATATGGAATTTAAGAAGATATTGAACATTTTCAAAAGAAAACCCTCCTTTTAGTTTTGAAAGGATACTGATATATTTAATTAAAAAGGCAAAAAAGCAAGCCACTAAAAAATATCAAAACCCATAAATGAAGCCTACAGAAACACAACCCTACCTTCTCAATGCTGACTACTAGAAGGAAGAGGTATCTACTCACCTACTAAACACAAGAAAATTCATTGTGAGGTTAGTCCCAAGTCCAAGCTGTCCTAGCTCTGGCCTGTTAGGATAAGAAAAAAGACCAACAGACATGCTGGGAGTAGGTGGATGGAAAAGATGGGTTGAGATGTATATCTTTGAAATTTCAGGTAAACATCTGAATTAAACTCCTGATTCAATGGCCTTAAGCAACAGTTTTGTTGCTGACTTTGTTAGGATTTCATGCCTACAATAGGAAGTTTATTCAATTTCAACTTTTGAACACAGCAGTAATCAAATCAGCAAACACAGCCTGTTCTGAAGAAAGTTCATGCTATTCTTTTATTTTTCTAGACTTTTATATATCTTCATATTTTATCTTGGGTCTCAGGAGGGCTGGGAAAGTTATATCATATCTAGGCTGGTGTCAATTTTTCTTCTAAAATACTGATATGCTTGAGTACTCTATCACAATCCAGGGAACTCCTCTGAGAGTAACAGAATTAGATTACCAACAAAATTCCCATCCAATAGGCCTTCTCTTGTTCTGACCTTGGAACAGTATGCCTCCTCCAAAATTATTTGCACTTTTTCAGGAGAACAAGAACACCTAGATTTAAATTCTGTGATTCTGGAATTTTTTTGATCCATTGTACTCAGAATTTAAACATTCTCCAGCCCCATCAGGCCTTACACAGTCCCATTCTATCTCTCTTCCATCTCTCCCTCTCTCTCACTTGTGGTCAGGAAGAGGGTACTTGTTCACTATTTCACCCTTAGCTATCAAGGAGACATTCAGGCCTTAGCCTTTTAGTACTTTCTTACAACCAGACACATCAGGAGTCATCTAAAATCTCATGACCACAAAACCAGAACTTATTTTATTTAGCAAGTGAGGGCAACTATGTTATCTAATGAAGCAAGCTTGTTGCAAATGTTAACATAGTTTGGCAGGGTTTTCTTGCCTGGTGTTGCCATGCAGTTTAAAACAGATGGCAAAGCTGAGCATAAAAATCTCCCTTTTACAGCAGAACCAATAACAATACTGTTTGTATTATAGGCCAGAAGGCTTAATGGAAACTTCAGTAAAATTTCTCACAATAAACCAAGTACTGAAACAGAAAATCAGTTCAGCCTCATTTTTCTGCCCTATGGGAAGAAACTTTTGTTGTTACCTATTTATGAAAGGAGAAAGGTATATGGGAAAATGAGTAGGATGCTCAGTGTAATTAAATAATTTTTTCTAAGATTTAATAGAGAGGTTGCTTCCCATATAACATGAAGACCACTTTTAAAATCGCCACTGCCCTCAAATGTATCTATTTTTGATCTCTTAGAGACACTTGTTTTTCTTAATTTCTCTCCTTCTGACTCATTTTGTTGACATATTGTCCTCTCACGCAGAACAAAAGAAGCTTTACAGGACATGCAACAAAAGAAGCAATACAGGACATGTGAGAAAGGACAGTTGAATTGGCAGAGACACTCAGGGAAACACTAGAAACATACAGAATGAGTCTGCTGAGACTGAAGTATGATGCTGGTCCTACAGAAGCAGACACTGTGGTTTCACTCTTGCTAGTGGGAACTATAGGTCTGAGTGCTGTCTGCCTTTAGGCTGATCTAAACTCTGTAGCTGCCAGATTGATCTTCCAGTGGCTTCTCCTCAACCATGGCAAACACAGAGCTGCCCTCCAATGAGAAAATGCGAAGACACCTGGGCCTACAGCAGGGAGTTTCCCAGATGCTGTGATTGGAATGTGAGGAACATCTACCTAAGATGATGAACCTAATCATTTGTAATATAGAGTATCTAAAGACTGTTCATAGATGGAAGGAGCTGGAGAAAGGGAGAAGTCAACTAATGAAATTGGTGGGAAATTTTGATGCAAAAGAAACAGAGTACAGATGGGAGTTCTCAGGTTTAATAGCAGTTGGGTGGTTTCTAGGGACCATTTGAATACATAATGGACAACAAGTGCCAGTACTGGAAGTCCTAATTTGAAACTACCCTGAAATCACAATTTTTTGCTTACTGCTGATTTGTCCATGCTAAGATATAACAGAGCTAGTAGTAAGACAGATGCTCCTGTGATAACCACCACAGCCTTTAGTAATATTTCTGTCATCCATCTGAAACCATCATGTGCAGATTGGGCAGTGGAAATAGGCGAACATCTATAGGTATGAAAATTACAAATGGGATTCAACTTAATTATATCCTAGAGCGCTAAGTAGTTAGACTCATATATTGTTATTTTTTTATTTCTAGTGTCTGAGTTTGTGTTCAGGAGAGAAAGGTTTTTATCAATGTAATCAAACAATCCAGGATAGATGCCAAGCGCAGAACGTCTAAAACCAGAGGTATTGTTGGTGTTTGCTTGACACAGAAAGTCATTGATATGGAAGGAGTTTGCAAAACTGATCTGGACAATTGCAGGCTTGTAAAACTGCAGAGAACAACATTTAATACGGTTCAAGCACACCACCAGCATGGAAAATAGTCTGGTATGACATGAACTGAAATAGAAACTCAGATGAAAAGGAAAGCTTAAAAGGCCCTGTTACCACCTGGAATTCAATAAAGGAGAACAGAAATGTCTAGTTTCTCTTGACAAGAAATAGAACCATGCAATGAAATGAGAAAATGGGAGGGTCCACAGACCCCTTATACCATTAAAGGTCCGAAAATGTTAGGGAAGTTTGTGTGTCTCATCAGCTGCAAAAGAACAGATACCAAATCCTGAAGTTTTATTTGCCTTCTCTTCAACCCACTATCATTTTAATCCTCATGAAAGACAGAAATCTCAACATCTTTCTCTGTTTGATGTTGTGAGTATTTATTTACTAGAGCCACTGGGAGAAAACAAATCACAGAGTGCAAATGGCTTGATGCTCTCTCACATACCAACTCACACAACGTCTGAAAATATTGGCTTGTACACCACAGTCCTTCAATTTTAAGTAAACTGTTCTGTTATTACAGTAGAGTGGTGTCCCAAGAAATAACTTTGGGCCTAATGGAGTCCTTGAAAGTCTTCAATGTTTCAGAAAGATGTATGAGTTATCTCATTTTCAAGGAACTGGTGGTAATTCTTGCTTTTAGAAGAATTAATAATGAACTACATAAATAAAAAGAATACCTGAAGAAGAAAGATGATGTTCTTATTAGCACAGCACATTCCAGGCACTGTAGAATCCATATATAGTTACAAATAAACACTCACACAACTACAAGGAAGATATACACACAAAAGGATTTACACAAAGTCCTACACTGTCACTGGCAATATAGATATAATTAAGTAGCCTTTCACACTCCTCTTTAGTAATTAACAATGAATGAAAACCTTACTGTGGTAAGATATTTTCTGCAGAAAATGTAATTTTCTCCTGTGCTTCTTCCTTGTCTATTTAAGTGGGAACAATTCAGCTGCAGACCATTATCAGAGGTCAAGACTGAATCAGAATTTATTTTGATGCATGTTCAGCTATCAATGTTCAGTGAAAAAAATGTATTAAATAATATCTTCAGATGAAAAACAGACTGCAGATTTCGCTGTGACTTTGTTGGGGACTTTATTCTTTTAAAGTGTGTTGGCTAGCTCTCCTGAACTACAGCCCAAGCATTTTTAAATTTAATTTTATTAACTAATTTTAACCCACCCACCAAAACACCATTTGTGTGATAACAGTGTGTGCAGGGATTCCTAAGGGATATGGAAATTAATCCCACTTCTGTGAAAAAACCTTTTAATAACTCATATGTTATTTTACCTTCTGAGTTATCAGTGGGCTTTCCTCCAGCATTTTCTAAGAAAATGTCCTTGCAGTTTGAAAGGGAAGAAAGAAAGGAAAAGGAAAAAAAAAACAACCCCACAATAAAAAGAGGAATAAGACCCTTTACAGTTTGTTAATTTTATTTAATTTTGAGTTGGTTATACTAGACCACCTGTTTCTTAAGCAACCTCTAAAACGATTGTCTATGAAGCAGACTTAGACCCCTCAAAACATTCCACAGTGTATCTGCCTATACAGAGGGTTTGTCATAGCCACCAGCATTTTGTTTGCACTTGTGAATGTAGTTTGCCAGAACAGCAAGACTGTGACTGTTGCAAATCCTTGCCTCATGTTTCCACCTTCCTCCCTTGCTCTTTTCATATGCACATATGTCAGTGACAATTTCTCCTCTTTCCCTCCTTCCTTACATCCTTTTTTCAATAGCGCTCATGGATCAATAAGACATCATGGCACTGTATGGAGCCTGAGTGATTTTTCATACAATGGCTGTTGTGTCCATGTTTCAATGGGAATTGCAAATCCCCTTGTAAGAAGGAGCTGAAGATATTTTCAGTCACTGAGCCATTGCTACAAGGGCACTGAACCTCAGAAAAGGCCCAGAAACCTGAGCTGCTGTGGAGCTTGAAAGGAACTGCTGCAGCCATGGCACTTGATGGATCTCAGCCTTGATTACAAAAGCAGACTACTACCACCGTGATTGATGAAATCCTGCTTCAGAGAGGAGATGAGGAAACAATGAAAACCCCAACTACTGTGCTTGGGGCAGAAGGGATGGAGAGAACCAAGGCAGAAGGCAAGCAGTCAGGAACCTGATCTAATGGCAGGGAAGCACATAGGTTTATGAGAGGTGACAAGAAAGAAATTCTTTTCTTCATCAATTTTCTAATGGGTATAAAATAAGAATTATATGAACTACAGTCATCAGTTTATAGAGAAATCTATTACTCTTTGTGATCAAAAAGTGAACACCAGTCATGAATAATGGTTTCAGCCTGTGGCTTTGAGCATTAAATCCCATTTTTCAACCAGTAGGGCAGTAGTTTTCCACTATCGCCTCAACTACAGTTTGTGTTCAGTGTGCCAGTGACTCTCTTGCTCCATCTATGCCCTCTTTTTTCTTATCTAGCTATATACAATCTTATAATTTAAAATTTCAAAGATATTAATGTCTACATTCTCTTTCATTGTGCACATTTTAAATAGTATTTTTCTCCAATATCTTTTTCACAAGCTCAGCCAAGATTAGGCTCTCAAGCCAATGAAGACTGTTTCCATTACCATAAACCAAAGAGAGAGAGAACTGTTTAATCTTTCAATTTTTAAATAAAAATGTTCTTATTCTTGGTTCAGTCTTCCTATGTTGCTAATAATTAGCAGGGTGCATGTTCTTGTCCATATGAAATTGAGGTTTAGTTTACTTTTCTGTAAACACAAAGGGTATAGGTGGCTAGTACAATAACCTTTCACTTCTGAAGGCTTAGACTGGAATTTAGTTTAGATTACAAGTGAAATTGTTTTAGTGGTCTCATCTTCACTTTTAGCAAAAACTGTTCTCACTACAGAACTACTCCACACTAACTTCTCTAACATCACAGCTCTAGAGGAAAAACTGTGCTGGATTAGGAGTTCTGAGGGTCAGAAGTAAGTTGCATTTCCAGGGTTGTGTGAAGAAGCTGTCTTAGGACTGGTTGAATCCTGTTTAACAGTAATGAATGGTACAGATCTCTCAAGTGCATCAGCTACAAAATTCAAATTAATTCAAAAACTATACTGCAACACAAAGGTACATACAACAAAATAGTGCAAACAGATGCATCGCATATGACCTGTGAATACCATACCCCCAGAAAAAAAGATCATTTATAAACTTGCCTTTCTGTAAGAGTTACATTGACTAATCTAAAGCATCCTGCAGCAAAACCCAAACCCACAACACCTACAGTCAGGCTACGTATAATCCTCCTGTCATATTTTTGGCCTACTGAAACGACAACACACAAAACATCAACATACAGTCAGTAGCTAAAAGTGGAACTGCTATAGCTTGCATTACCTCCCTTGTTAGCTGGACTCCTACATCATAAGGGACCCAGACCTATGTATCGCAAAACCACTTGATTTTGTGCAGCATGATTACTATGCACTACCAGGAGAAAAACAATTTATTTGCTGTGGGACCCAGTGACTACTGAAAGCCAGGTTGTAGATTAGTAAAAATGCTCATCACTTGTACTACAACACAGACAGTATTTGACTAAAGATAATGATGTAACAGTTATTGCTCAGGCAAAATCATTGCTTTCACTCCTTAAAGTCATTTGATTTTTTTTTTTCTTGAAATAAATACAACACAGGAGAGCAATCTCACTTAAAAACTATATGCTGAGATAATTTCAATTTCCAAATGGAAGATTTCTTTTTTTTAAGCAATAAAGAGCCCCTCTAACTTCTCCATTCCTATTTGCTTCAGGCTGAAGTTTAGTATGAAAGTCCCTATCTTCTGAACATGTTATAAATTTTACAAAATTCTGTTGAAATTAGATTTCCTCACTGTTAGTCACTCTCATGAAAAACAGGAATTACATCCCCTGTTATCAACTGCTTTTTACATAAATGGAAACCTTTAACCATAGAATGGTCCAAACTAGCTACATTACACATAACTGAATTACATACATGTATATACTTTTAGAAAACATCTGGAGAAAAAAGAAGGCAGATTTCTTTGTAGTCTCCCTTCAGCTGAGCTGAACACTAAATTAACACATCCAGAGGCACAAAGTGGTGCCCCTGAATTGTCCACTAAGAAGAAAACAGGATAATTTTGGGAGAAGGGGAAGGGACAACTTGATATTCAAATGCAGAGGGGTGTTGCAAATGTCTTAAAAGGAAACTGCGATTTTTATCCTTTGTGGTCAGTGATAAAGTTAATGAACTACAAATTAGAGATTTTGCATAGAGACAGAGTTGCACATTACTGCAAGCAAAAGTATACTTGGAAGCTAGGCTATGTAACACGGATTTATTTTAAAAGAAACATACTAAACATGACTATATTTTCTTCTTGAAGAACATAGCTAGTATGCTGACAGAATAGCACAGCAGTTTATTTTGTGGAGAATTAAGACTGCAGGTATTAAATGTCAGTGTAATTTGCTTGATCTGTAGAAAACCTGAAAATTTGCATAAGCTCCAGGTATTTTTAGGCACACCTGGAGCTGGAAAGTACTTTATCAGGCAACAGCGGAAGCCATCAACGCTTGTCTTCAACTCAGTTGAAAATTTTTCTTGGGGTCCTAGAAATACCCTACAGCACTGTCCTTACTTAATAGGGCAGTTGAACAAACCATGTGTAGTTCATCAGTCTCCAAGAGATGGTGATGAAAAATTCCTCTAATTGTGGTGGCCACCAAAAGGGAAGGGGCTAGCCTACTGCGCAGGGAGCACTACACAGATGGATGGAAAGAAAACAGAGACCGAAACTTTCTAAAATGCACACTTCCTGTTAGGAAGATAATTTTTAATTATGAAAGTGTTATTCGTTAGATGACATAACTTATTTAAGAATATTTCCACACAAACTGCATATCCTGACCGTTACAAATACAATAGATCAAGGTTAAGGGACAGTATAATTCTAACAAATTTAGTGACAGGTTAAGATCAAGGGATGTCTTGACATTCTCCTCAGAAAGGTCAATCTAGCAGGTCTGCGATGTAAAAATGAAGACTCTGCCATCATTGCCATGGCAAAAGGTCAGACACAAGCTGATTGGTGATAGAATTATCAAATTAACCAATCGATGCGTGTGAGTAATAGATGTAAGCAATCCTGAGGGAGAGCCACAGGGCAAATGCCAGCTCATCAATAACACATTGCCTAGGAAAAGAAGATCCTCTCTTCAATCCATGTCCTTTACATTAGCAGTGGTATCAAGGAATTAAAAAGAAAAATCGAAAGCAACAGCTTTAAATATGCTTTCACACTGTATACAGCATTCAAATTTCTTTCCAAAATAACTTCCATCACATTCTATGGTAAATAAGAGTATGCTAATAATCTAGAGAAATAAGGCAACAAGAAATTCTATTCGAAACAGGTATATTCAAAGACTTAAGTATTTTTATACATCTGACACTAGTATAGACTTTATTAGGAATGCTATTTTACCTGGGATAGTCACAGATACACAAATCCCAGGTCTGACGGTGTGGTAACTTCTGCATGTTAAAATGGGAAACAGATCACAGGTATTCTTGTACTGAGGATTTTAGAAACACAGCGTAGCAAGTGTATGAAGAATGTTTTGGCTGCAAGTAATATTTTAATGCATATTATATATCTCTTCATGTATCTGATTGTTATCATGCCAAATCCTTGGTGGTTCAAAGGGTTAAACACTGCAGGAGCTCTCTGCAAGTCCGCAGGAAGGCAGACAATGCCTTTACACAGGGGAAGAGGGCTTCAGGTAGGCAAAACTAAAACAAAGAACCAACCAAGTAGATAAAAATCTGAGTTCTTGAGCTCAAGAGACATGCATTGACTACAGGAAAGCAGACTGAACCCCATCCCTAGATATATCGTTATCTGAGATCAGAAGGACTGTCTAAAGTTGGATGAAAATGTTAAGCATCAGGGTAGGTTAAGTGCATAAAAGATGTTTTTTTATTTTAAACTTTATTTCTTCAATCACTGTATCTTGAAGGATAAATGAACTGGGATGATTCCATGACCCTCATCTGCTAGTGATATTTCACTAAGGGAGATGCACCCTTGGAGGTGTACAAATCTCTATAGCTCTGCCAGGAGAGCAGCTCAGTGTGCGCTGCTGGGGGTCTGAGCTGTGAGAGGGTGTCTGTCCAGAATGAAGACAGTGCAGCAACCTGATCCCTGCCCAGTGTGCTCCACTGAAAGAGAGGAAAGGTCGAAGGTACACCTTATCCTGCATATGGATGGGCCAGAGTCAGGATGTCATGTGACAAAGCCCTTGTCCATGTGAGCAACACCTGCACAAGAGACAAACATAATATCATGTTGACTGTTTCAGGAATCCTCTTTCCTTCCAGTGTCATCCATGCTTCAGAGAAAGGCAAGTGCAGTGATCTTTGCACAGTGAACCAGGGCTGGTTTTACCACATGCTACTTAGCCACCGCCTTCAAAAAATGCACAGAAAGGACCATACAAGAAGCTCGTATGTCTTCTGCCCAGTTATCCCAAATCATTATACCTGTTATTGGCCTGTATAGGTGCACTGCTCTCATTCACAACCATTCAGGTGTTGTTCTTACTTCTCACAGAGTTCTGGTTCTGAGAATCTTAATTTAGCTCCAGTGATGCATCTATTATAGTGGCAATGTGATATCGCTATTATCACAGTAGGAATGGTAATATGGTAGCACTCAGAGTAAGAATCCATTCTGCCATCAAAAAGCTTGCATTACTCCTATTACTGTTAATGGGAGCTATGCACATGTATCAGTGGCAGAACAGGTCTCCAAGTGAGCACAATTATAACCCCTACTGTGAAATTCTCTGAATGCTATTTTTGCGTTGCTTTTATTATAGATGTACATAATACTATCAAAAAATTCTAACTCATTTGAATAGGATACCCATTTGAATATGAGCTAGTTTCTGTAAAATTTAAATTGCACTCCTTTTAAAAGAAACCTTTCTGATATTTCAGATGCTTAATTTTTCCTAATGTATTGTTTAAAATTCAGTTAATATTCTCCTCTCAAAAAGTACAAAATGCACAGAAGCATCTCAGACCTTGTATTATTCTGTAGGAGGTGCAGAGTTTTTGTCAATGGACTAACAGCCTGGGCTATAGGAGGAATAAATAAGCGTGGCACCACTGAATAAAGTAGAGTTCTATTGATTCACTTTCCTTGAAGATCTAGCCCCATACTGCTTCCTTGCTCTGAAACACTATTGTTGATAATACCACTTTTTAAACACCAACTATTTTTATAATTATTGTTTTACATTTCATTTCATCTGCAGTTTAATGAGTGCTAGCATCCAGATCTATAATTTTAGTAGTCCTCTGATATCTTAAAACCTGACAAGACCACAGTTATGGCCTGTGGGACATCTGAGCACTGGTCTGTCCAGTCACAGTAGCTCTCACTGGTAGTTTTACACTGCATTAATTCCAATAATAAAAAGTTATGCCTGGTCTGCCAGTAAACAGACTAACAAGTATTTATCTGTCAGTGTCCCTAGCTGGTTGAAGTAGAAGAGTAATTTTTATTTTTTTTTGAAAGAATGGGATAGCTGTATTTGAATTTCCAACAATAAACAAAATTAAAATACTGGATTGCTTTACATATTGAATCCTATACATTGGAAAAACTCTATCTAGAAAAATTATGTATTAAAAAACTCACACTGGGGTATGCAAATTTCTTCGTAAAATGTGAGCAATATCAGTAGCATTTTTTATATTTAAAGATAACCTTCAAATTCCAATACAGAAAATAAAATGATCAATCCACAATAATCAGTTCTCTTTAAAAGTATTCAGGGATCTTAAAGCAAACGAAGTTTAATACTAAACCCTAGTGTAGACCAGGAACATAAACACATGAGTACATGTTAGCAGCCTTAAAAATGTATCACAGCATTATACGGGCAGTATAAGATGCTGATCTTCATAGGGGAGAAGGCACCACGTCAATCACTTCACATCTTCAAGGCACCACTGATATACAAATAAGCAGTACATTAAAACTGAACATAAAAATTAGGAGACTAAGACACAAGTGAGCTCCTTAACTTGTCCAAATACACATGACCTCCTGTGTAACAGAATTCACAGGTTTTTAATGTAGTAATTCACTAATAATCCTATTCGAAACAATCTAAGCTTCAGTTTACTGGAAGCTGATGGAACGAATTATTTTGGATTGTGCTGCTGTACCATTTACAGGCTGTGAGTCCACATGCAGCTTCTGCTATTTTGTCAGTATTAAAAACGACATGACAATGCAATGAGATCTGGTTTCTGATGCTGTAAGCTGTCATCTTTCCCTCAAAGCCTACGGAAATATGAAATATCTAACCATCTCTGAACAAGCTCATGGTTCTAGATTAATGAACAGCATTAACAAGGCACTGATGTGCGGAAATACATCCCACTTACAATGTCACTGCCTGCTACCCAACACAGTTAAGAGAAAAATTAACAGAGAGAAAGTGAAGAGGCAGAAGTCATCAAACCAGGTTTTTTTCCTAAAGCCAATTTCAAGCCTACAAACACACTTAATACATTTCCTCAAAAGTAAAATGCCCCAAATCATATGATTATTTAATACTATAAAATAGAGAAATTATGAAAACTTGATAAAAAAATCCTTCTATATTTAATGGAATATTGTTTACCTGCATGTGGAACAAATATACACAGGGTATGTCATTCTTTGGCAAAGGGATGACACAAAATCTATAATATCTTATTACTCTGTCTTTGTTTTATGGAAAGAGAATTTTTTCTTGGAAAACAGGACTGTATGAATACAGTAAAGCCAGGACAATGCTGCAATCATCCTACAAAACACTGAAGTCTTTTGATGAACCACATGTAATTCTAATTAAAACTATTCTGCAACATTCTGCTATAAAGTTTCTAAAATGTATGGAGAGCACTGGATTTTCACAGACGAAAAATCAATAAACAACAGATCAACAATGTTGAGAGACTGAATAGGATTTGCACATTCTGTTCAAATCTCTGACTTAAAATCGTATTTGAAAGCAAGCATGTACCACTCAGCAGGAAACACTGGAATCTAATCATCCACCCCTATTTTGAACCTAGCCAATTTATAATACCTTTTAGGGTTACTTCTCTAAGCTTGAAATCGTAGAATTTTCTTGTGTGCCAGATTCCAAAGCAAAATACTATTTTAAATAAACTGTTGCCAAACCAGAAAGTGAAAAATCACGACTAGAGAGCATAGCTAGAGAGCTATTGGAGAGCATCCGAAGGAGGGCCACAAAGATGGTGTAGGATCTAGAGGGGAAGCTGTACAAGGAGCAACTGAAGTCACTTCATTTGTTCAGCCTGGGGAAGAAGAGACTGAGGGAAAACATCATCACTGTCTATAGCTTCCTCATGAGGTCAAGCAGAGGGGCAGGAGCTGATCTATTCTCACTGGTGACCAGCAACAGGACCTGAGGGAACAGCATGAAGTTTAGGTCAGATATTAGCAAAAAGCTCTTCACTCA
This sequence comes from Bucco capensis, assembly GCA_013396975.1. Classification (NCBI taxonomy): domain Eukaryota; kingdom Metazoa; phylum Chordata; class Aves; order Piciformes; family Bucconidae; genus Bucco; species Bucco capensis. The sequence continues at coordinate 166,522 of VWZO01011167.1, read as the reverse complement.
GAGGGTGGTCAAGCACTGGAACAGGCTCCCCAGGGTAGTAGTCAGGTAGCTGACAGAATACAAGCAGCGTTTGGACAACACCCTCAGGCACATGTTGTAATTTTTGGAGCTGTCTTTTGCAGAGACAGGAGTTGGACTCGATGATCCTTGTGGGCCTCTTCCCACTCAAGACATTCTATGATTCTATGTTATGTGGGGATGATGAGTATCACTTCAGAATTACACCCTTGATTAGATTCACTGTCTGACAACTGCATGGATATGGGTGCCTCTACGAATACTGAAATTTTTCAGAAAACTCTTCCCCAGCAGAGATAAAATTCTGCTAGGCTTGACCTATTATCCAATGTAACTTTAAATAGTATTTAAATATTTGCGTTTAGAAGAAATTGTTTGCATATACTGTATTTGTTTTAAGATTCTGAATCAAGTATGGTTTCCTGCGAACAAATAATTTTTCAAAATTGTTTGACCCTATTTGTGATGAATTTGTTCTTAGCCTTTTTTTTATTTGTTTCCCAAGCAGCAATTAGTCTCTGTCTCTTAGAAAATCTCATCTATTAAGTAGAATGGGTGAAGTTTATTTTATACTCTCCCTTTCAGAGTTCATTGTGCTTTCTAATTATATTAGCTCACTGCCAGTATAAAAATATGTCACATGCTCTTCTAAAAGCCAGTTTCCCTTCTCTATCATTATTTTAAATTGTTTTTATTGAACCTTTAGATATAGCGTTACAAGGCAAATTGATAAATTCATAAACGAAGCATGACAGCATAACCATGTGATAATAATGGGTGATAGAATCTTTCTGTTTACCTCAGTGAGCCATTGTGAGGATTAATTAGTTAATGGTCACAAAGCAGAGTGTACACACAAAACACTTTAAAACTGCTAGATAATATTACATGTGATATACAGAGCAATACCTCTACTGCATTTGGCATAAAGTGGAAGCACTCAATCATTAGATTAACTTGAGTCTTTCCATTAGTAGAATCTGAATGAGGGAAATAATGCTTGACTGCTTCATACCTATTGTCAAACCTTTCAAGACAGTTATTCTCTTTGCATGTACACGTGCAAGCCTGTAGGTAACATGCACCGAGTACCACTACTGCTCTAAGGTAAAACTGTAAAATTTTCCCAATTCATCACAATAATGTTGTTGGCATATCACAGACTCATAGAATGGTTTGGGTTGGAAAGGACCTTAAAGATGATCTTGTTCCAACCCCACCACGATGGGCAGGGACACCTTCTATTAGATCAGGTTGCATCAAAGCCCTATCAAAGCCTGAAACACTTCCAGGGAGGGAGCTTCCACAGCTTCCCCGAGCAACCTGTTCCAGTGCCCCATCACCTTCACAGTGTAAAACTTCTTTCTTGTATCTAATCTAAATCTACTCACTTTCAGTTTGAAACCATTACCTCATCCTATCACTACACTCCCTGGTAAGAGGTCCCTCTCCATCTTTTCCTGTAGGTCTCTGGAAGGCTACTAAAAGGTGGCCCTAGAACATTCTCTTACCCAGAGTGAATAACCTGAACTCTCTCAGCCTGCCCTCACAGGGGAGGTGCTCCAGCTCCTTGATCATCCTAATGGCCCTCCTCTGGACCTACTCAAGCCAGTACCTGTCTTTCTTATGCTGGGAGCTCCAGAGCTGAATGCAGTACTACAGGTATGGTCTAATGAGAGCACAGCAGAGTGGGAGAATCATCTCCCTTGATCTGCTGGCCACACTTCTGATGCAGCCTGGGACAAAGTCAGCTTTCTGGGCTGCGAGCACACATTCCTGGCTTATATTCAGTTTTTCATGCATCAGGTCCCTCTCTGCAGGGCTGCTCTCAATTCATTCTCTGCTAGCCTGTACTTGCGCTTGGATTGCCGTGACCCACACACAGGACTTTGCACTTAGCCCTGTCCCTTCTATAGCATCCTTTCCTTCCAGCATGTCGACCATACCACATAGCTTGTATGGCTAGGCTTCGCGAACGAAGATCCAGGGAGGGCTCCACCCATGCTCCTCATCAGCGCCTTTTACAAGCGCGCTGATAAAAAGAGGATAGTGGATAGCGTGTCATCACAAACTCACTGAGATCAGGTGTCACCCAAGAGAAGAGCACTCATGACTGGTTTTCAATTAGACATTGAACCATTGACTGTTTCCTTTAAAAAAGTTCATGTTATTCTTGTGGCCTTCAATCTGTGAACCTCTATTTCCACTTGATAAAAACAGCTGTATGTACTTCATTAGATAATTTCCACTAAATATTAACTGTACTAATGTGAAAGCCAACCGTATTCTAGGTTGCATCAGGAGAGGCATGACCAGCAGGCCTAGGGAGGTGATTCTGCCTCTCTACTCTGCCCTTGTGAGGCCCCACCTGGAGTACTGCATCCAGTTCTGGGGTCTTCAGCACAAAAAAGATGTGGACCTGTTGAGACATGTCTAGAGGAGGGCCACAAAGATGATCAAAGGACTAGAGCACCTCCCCTACAAGGATAGGCTGAAAGAGTTCGGATTGTTTAGCCTGGAAAAGAGAAGGCTTCAAGGGGATATTATAGCAGCCTTTCAGTACCTAAAGGGGGATTACAAAATTGAAGGAGAGAGACTTTTCAGCTGGTCAGATTGCAATATGACAAAGGGGAATGGCTACAAGCTGAAGGAGGGGAAATTTAGACTGGAGATTAGAAGGAAGTTCTTTATGCAGAGGGTGGTTAGGCACTGGAACAGGTTGCCCAAAGAGGTTGTGGATGCCCCATCCCTGGCAGTGTTAAGTCCAGGCTGGATGTGGCCCTGGGCAACCTGGTCTAGTGTGTGGTGCCCCTGCCCATGACAGGAGGGCTGGAACTTGATGATCTTCAAGGTCCCTGGGCCATTCTGTGATTCTATGAATTTGTATTTGGTACTTCATCCACTTTGCAAATTTAGCCTTTATGCAGCCATGTCCATTGTTTGGTAAGCATGTATGCTAAAGAACTCATATTCTAAACTCTCTGAGAAGAACCTGTAAAAACAAAAGCAAAGCAAAACTCTCTTTCTGTATCACCTTATCTCCAATTCCCAACACTCACTGATGGTGAACTAATTTTCTCTTCTACTTTCAGTCTTCTGCAAATGTAGTTGAAGAATCTTTTACTGTTTGATGATATATTGTACAATGCAACATTAGGGATTTCTTTTAGCTCTTCTAATTATCCTTTCAACTTGCTCCTGCTTAGGCTCATAGATCAACTAGTCCTCTCCTAAAGAGACTGCTTAAATTTCTTTAGAAGTCTTCAGTTTACTGCTCACAGTAATCTCTATGTTGCTATTCCTTGCCTAACTAGATTGCCCTTTATGTCTTTCTATGATTTCTTTTCTTAAGGTTTCTAACATAAATATACTGATGCTGCTGTCTGCTTTACAGTCAGATAGTGCACTGCAAGTTTTTAACATAGGCTCAGATGTATAGAAGATGCAAACCTTTTGGCAATTAAGTAAAAACATGCATATGGCTGGAGTAACCTAACAGTTTAACCATTAGCTCCAACCATTTAAAATCAGGATCATCTTCAAGAAACTAAGGAAAGGGACAAGCCTGTTCTAAAACTAGCTCTACCCACCACAGCAGCCTAATAAGTTACAAAGCCACTCCTGAGATGTGCTAGCATCAGATTGATATAATTCCTCCAAAAAATGGAGCAAATGAAGGTGGATCACACCCTTTTAGTCAACAACAAGATTTTGAGCCTTTGCGAATTTCATGGATATGATTGTTCTGCATCTGCAACCAAAGCAGAGGAACTCCACAAATATAGGTTATTTCATAGTCACAATTCCACACTGTAGGTCACAGGCACAAAAATAAATAACAGTTAAATGACTATGTCTTTTAAACCAGGAAAAGGCTTCTAGTGTATTTTGATAGACAGAAAATTAAGACAAATAGGCCTTTTGATCTTTAGTTATTATTTCCCTACTGTGACTATTTTCTTAAACTCATTCTAATTATATTTTAAAACTCCCACAAAACAAAGAAAAAAATTACAGAAATATCTGCCGGTGAATGATTTCATTATTCCATTAGGGCTACATCCTCCAAGCGTGTTCTTCTCTTTGAGGGGTGAAAAAAACTGAAAATAAATGCTAAACTGCTAACAGACTAAATTCAGTAAATGTATATGGGTTAGAAAACCAAAAGCCCATTTGTGCACTGTGCGTTTGTAGCCGCTTAAATTTTGTGCATCTTTAAACTTACATGAAGAGCATGAAAAAGCTTCTGCTTAATAACAAACAAGAGCTGTAATTCCCTTTCCCCATCTTCTCCTTAAACTTTAAAAGATACTTTACATGTGATATTTGAGACAAGGTGGCAAAAGTTAGGAAGAAACATACACATTTCATCCTGTAATTCCACATGTGTTGCTGTATTTTAACCAGCTCTTCAGAGATTGGATGGAATCCAATTTGTCATCATTTATTCACAAGCATACTGCTTATACTGTGTACTTTTTTAATTCTTATTCACTATTTACCCAATTATATCTATCCTTATTAGACCCCTGCTGAAGGCAGCAAAGCAGTTCTAGCTAAGGAAGTCCCATAGCTTAACTTAATCCTATTATCTCCAGATAAACGGGGATACATAGGGCTCTAGATGGTCAAATTTAGCTCTACTCTCCCTTCCCCATGAGGAAAAAGACTGCTCCTCATCCCTATGCCTGATGTAATTAAGATCTGGAAATATGCCCATTCCAATCCTTATCCAGTATAAGCATCACTGTCAATGCTGAGAAATGAACTGCAGTTATGATGCAAAGAGTTGACACTTCAGTGACATTTACTGATGTGTTAGGCCTTTACAGTGGCTTGGCTCTATGTAGTTTATGTCTTCAGGAATTTAAAACGCCTGCCTAAAAATCTAATAAGAGGAAAGGGAATATAATAAGAGCAAAAAATTGATAATACTGACAAGAAAAGACTTTATTATCTCCATAGTATTTGGATAGACATAGATTGTCATTAAATACTTGCAATGTACACTATTTTACACAATTACAGAAAATGGAATGAGTAGTAAGAAAGGATCAATAACATAAGTAAAGCAGTTACTGAAAAAGAGCTTTTTTCTACTAGCTCCAGTAATGTAATAAAACCCAGTGTTTGCACCTGCACAGAAAACAAACAAACAAACAAAAATATGCCAAATACTGACTTATACTGGAAAGCTGAAAAAGAACAACATCATCAAAAAAAGAACTACAAAGTCTGACAATATAAGGTTGCAGAATATTGGCAACTAAGATCTCAAATCTGTGGTTTGACTTTGTAACATCATACAGACTGGTTTCAAGACTGAGAGGAGATTTTATTATATCATTAAGTTGTCTACTAGGCTGGGACAACTACACTAATATTCTTCAGTAACCTAAATCAGATTTAATCCTGGTATCCAGAGGTGAATGCTTCGTGCAGTTCTAATAATACAAATGCGTAAATCTGTAATCAGACTCCTGCGTAGGACTGGCTGTTTTATTTACCATGAGCTTAGCTGAAAGGTTCCTAGGGACTGAAGATAGTTGGGTTGTAATCCTGTCATTTGGTGACTTAATATTTTTATATTATCATGATATTAGCATAATTGTGACCTCTATTTTGCAGCATTTTATGTTTCAAGCACTACTTTTGATTCTGTATCCGTAGCATATATAGCATCAACAAATATTCACAACGTTCCCTATTTTGCTGAACATTTGGTGTGAAGTATTAAGTCTGATTTAATGTTATTAGTACCTCAGAATAGTGCAAAATACATGAACATAGGCATTCATCTCTCAGTTTACCATAACACTGCCATAAAATGTTAGTAAATGGGTGATAAACGTTTCTTCTCCCTTTTCCTTTTTATTTCTTTCTGCTGGATATTTGCCTCTACCCAGAAGGCTTACAAACTGATGCCAACTCACTCATATAGATCAATCATCAGGGTTTTTCTACTTGCCCGAGCTGCAACTAAGCAACTGAGGTTGGCTCAGTTGCAAGCCCTCATTAAAACTAGTCTCAAAGTAAAATCAGGCTTTAGGTAGTGTAGCATTTGTGTTCAATTCAGAAAAATATTTTTACCAAATAAAAAAAATTGACAATCTATGGCAAATCCCGAAGTTTTCCCCCTTTTTAGTACTGAAAATATGAAAAACGGAAATACTGTCATATGTTGCTTGACTCTCAAGCAAATATTTTAACTTTTGATTGTGAAAGCATAAGACAAATGATTACATTAATGATGACGTCTTTTTCTTTTAAAGAACTGTGCTACTTTAGATCTTCCTTTTGCAAAGGACCAACCCTAGAGGCTAAGCCCTCATTTTTTTATAGAGATAGCATGTTTTCCTTCACAGGTTTGCTACCTAATATTTTCCAACTATGCACACAATATTGCCTTATTCTGATTTTTCGGCTCCATATGTCTGTAATATGAGTCAAGAAAAGGCCAGGCTGAAGATATTTATAGTGATTGCTTCATGATATGGACACCTGCCAACAAATAAGTTCATTCCTTCAACCAATTCTAACTTATGTAAGATCAATATTCAGGCTCTCTAGCAATAACCTTGCATCTATAATTGATACTGTTTATTGGCCCGTCGTACTGTGTGAAATAGAAGGACTGAGAAAGGCTTGGGAGAATAAATAGTCACCTAAATCTAAAGTATCCTGGAAATGTGTCAGTACAGAAACAACATATGATGTAATTTCCAATCCAAACATATGATGTACTGTGTTAAGAACATAAAATAAGAAATAAAAATCATCAACAGGCTTATTTCCAAGCACAAGAGTAATCAAGACTATTCTAATGAATGGCCTATATTTGTAGTCCTGAGCAGAGACTGGCCTAAATGGGTTTTGTGACCCACATGAACAAATGCCAAGGAGTTACAACAGAAATAGGCAAAGTCTGAAAATCACTTGGGGTCTTCTGTGGCCCCTGGTGCGATAACTGTGCTGACAGCAGAGGGAGCATTAAACTCATTGCCCACAACTCTGGCAGATGAACCTTAGGACTAAAGGGTGGGTCCAGCCCTATGCATGCTGTGTCTCACCTAAAAAAATCCCATTGCGCAGGCTCAAGGGTGCTATCCGCTATCCTCTTTTTATCAGCGCGCTTGGAAAAGGCGCTGATGAGAAGCGGGGATGGAGCCCTCCCTGGATCTTCGTTCGCAAAGCCTAGCCATACATACATACATACAACACAAAGCAACTAAGACCTGTTCCCATTACCAAATAGACGAAATAACACAATGCCTTTGTGCAAGTACACAGGAATTAACAGAAAGAAGAGAGATAACTAAGCAATATCAAAGTATACATGAAGTTTCAGCTGCAGTGCTTACGTGGTAATGTTAACGCAGATGGCATCACATACTAATACCTCAGTTTGTTCCATAATATACCACAATCATTAAATGATCTATGGACAATAAAGATGAATTAAGAAAAGACATTGTATGCAACTCTGAAGTATACTGGGAGTTAAGATCTTGGAAAGAAGTTGTTCAAGGTGCCAGATTAGTACCTTCTTGCTTTCTCTTCTTCTTCTAATCGTCTTTACTTAATTGGCCTAGTGAATTTATGAAATCAACTCTAGATCAGAGAAATTGACAAGCAGTCATTCAGGAAAGGATATTACTGTTTAAAAGCATGAAGGACAGCAGTATAAATTATATATATTCTCCTATTAATCGACTCACCATAAAGCGAATTACAATAAGCACAGATCGAATGTATTTTAATGTGTCAAAAATACGTTTATGTAACGTGCAACTTCATGTTTCATGGTCATTCTTAGTAACATGTTGCTACTTCCCTCATAGAATCATAGAATGGTTTGGGTTGGAAAGGACCTCTGGAGGTCATCTAGTCCAACCCCCCCACAGTGGGCAGAGACATCCCCAACTAGATCAGGTTGCCCAGAGCGCTGTCAAGCCTCACCTTGAATGCCTCCAGGGATGAGGCCCCAACCACCTCCCTGGGCAACGTCTTCCAGTGTTCCACCACCCTCGTGGAGAGGAACTTCTTTCTAATATCTAGTTAGTTTAAATCTACTCTTCTCCAGTTTAAAACCATTGCCCCTTGTCCTTTCACTACAGGCCTTTGCAAACAGGCCCTCTCCAGCCTTCCTGTAAGTTCCTTTTAGGTACTGGAAGGTCACTAGGAGGTATAAATCCATATTAAGCATATGCTTTTACAGAACTAATTCATACTTCAGTTTAAGCATCAATACACTTTTTGTATGAACACTCATCACCACAAATCTTTATAACTCATCAAACCATTGTATACACGTTTTGTATCAGTGAAGAGAGGTATCAAAAAGGTAGTGCTCTTTGTGGAGTCTTTCTATTCACAGCACTTTCTGCCCCTTTATCACCCAGTTACACAAAAGTTAGAGTAAAAATAAACAAACAAACAAAAAAACAACTTTTGATGAGCATGCAACTCGCAGGGAATATAAAAAGAACACAAGATGTTCATAGAAGTCACTCTGAAGTTCTCCAATCTGAGAGAACACCATTTGTTTTCCCAAGAAAAAAAGACCTGTGGTATTGTTCTGTTTGTATGTAAAGCTGCCTCACTACAACACTAAATTTACCAACCTATTTAAACCAAATCTGAGAAAAAGGCAGATGCCTCAGAGATACTAAGCTCCAATGAGTTTTGTGAAACAACTGCCTGTGTACAGGAAAATGATCTAAATTCTGAAGGAAGAGCTCACAAAGCAAAAACAGCTCAACCATGTTTTTGGATACTGAAGTCTCCAGACTACACAGGAGCAGGCCACAAATATATTACTTTTCACTAACCACATTGCTCCTGGAATTATTTATTTCTGTAATATTGTGGGTTTGGTTTTTTGTTTGGTTTGGATTTGGTTTTGGGTTTTTTTTTCTCAGTAGCAGCTTCTCAGTAAATGATTTCTACATGTAAATTTATTTTTCTTAGAAATACTTTGCTGAAAAGCAAAATTTTCTATCTCAAATGCTAACTTGTCTAGCTCCAGACCTAGCTAATCTTGTGAATGTTCCTTCATGTAGTATCTTCTATTTTTTAAGACACATGGTGACAACAGACACTAAGAATGTATGAATATGAAAAAATATAACATTTTACATTCTATCTGTGTAGAGAGCATAGAACTGCTTTTGAATCTGACACTGACTAATAGCTCTCTTCAAAAATCCCCTCTGAATAATCAAACAGCATTTTGGCTTGGCTGGATTTAAAAAGCTATTTGTACCATTAAGAAATTCTTTTCTAATAAGCCTTTTAATTCTTACAGGGAGTTCTATTGCTGTTATCAATGCAATGAAAATCAATTTTGTTATATCTTCAAGATATCATTATAATAAATAGAACTGTTGGGTCTCCATAGGCCCAATCCTGCAGTATGCTAGCATCACTGGATGCTGTTCTGGTGTAAAACCAGAAACGACAGCCCTTCATGAACTCAGTCAGAATTTGTGTGACTATCACACACTCCAAAAGAGTTCCAAAGGGTTCCCACACACAACTACAAGCTGAGATTTAGACACAGCAAGTAGAGAGCAAATCACTGTCAGGCCTTATACTGACACTTATATGTGTTTATGAAATCAGTCTTAGAAGCTCAATAGCATACTCCAGGAGGTCCCATCTATGGCCATCAGAATTACCTGTATGTTACCACTGCCAAACAGAAGTTTGCAAACCTCTGTGGTGAATTGAGAAACTTGCTGAGAGCTCATGAGTCTTTTGGTAAAGATGCCACATGAACTATTGCATCCAGTTTTGGGACACTGAGGTGCTGGAGAGGGTACAGAGGCAGGCTACCAAGCTGGTAAAGGGCTTAGAACATAAGCCTTATGAGGAAAGACTGAGGGATCTGGGCCTGTTTAGCCTGGAAAAGAGGAGATTGAGGGGAGACCTCATCGCTCTTTATAACCACCTGAAGGGAGGTTGTAGAGAGGCAGGGATTGGTCTGTTCTCCCTAGTGGAGAGTGATACGAAGAGGGGAAATGGATGTAAATCGCGCCAGGGGAGGTTCAGGTTAGATATTTGGAGGAATTTCTTTCCTGAAAGGGTTGTCAGCCATTGGAACAGGCTGCCCAGGGAGGGGGTGGAGTCACCATCCCTGGAGGTGTTTAAGAGACAGGTGGATGATGCACTGGGGGGCATCATTTAGCAGGTTGATAGGGCTGGGACAAAGGCTGGACTTGATGATCTTCAAGGTCTCTTCCAGCTGTGACTGTTCTATGAGTCTACTGATGAATGTGATCAACTTAAATAAAATCTATTATTTGTGCTCTAGGAACTTCCCAAACTAAGTTCTAGCACTTTCCACTATGTGTCAGAATAACATTTATTGCAGAATTTACTGCTCTATTCTCTTGTTAGGCATTCAGACTGAACTTTCCTTTTTGGCTCACTAACAAAAGTCTGACCTATCTGCCTTTTGGAGGTATGCCAAGATGAGACTAGCAAGGTGCAAACTGACCTGCTCAGAGGTCACCAGCACTTGAAAAGAAAGGGTGATCAGGTACTACACTTGAGAGAAAATCACACACCAGCTAACTGACTAGGTGGGATTTACGTGGATTATCATAGATCAGAATTTTAGAAGGAGTGTCAACATGTCATATTTTCTTTAAGAGAAGGCATGAAGTTCATCCAAACATTCCAAGGGCTTTATTTAGCATAACACCTTGTGCTCTATGGCTTTAAAGGGTACTACT